>JAOEHX010011940.1:0-13616 GCA_025448015.1 Bolborhynchus lineola
CTAAACCATGCCACCCAAGGCTCTGTCCAACCTGGCCTTGAACACCACCAGTGATGGAGCATTCACAACTTCCCTGGCCAACCCATTCCTCCAGTGCCTCACCACCCTAACAGGAAAGAATTTCTTCCTCATATCCAATCTAAACTTCCCCTCACCTTTATACGGTGGTGAGCAACAGACTCACAGTGTGAGTTCTCTGATTGTTTTATTCTTCTCTGATCCTGATCTCCAAGCTCTCAACCCCATTCTGCAATCCCAACAGTAGATTCATACATCCAAGCTGCACCTTCACACAGAGGCCACCACATGATCTTCTCTGCTGCTTCTCCTGAGAAGTTTGCGTCTGTCCTTCATCAAGCTCCAGCTCTATGAGCTCTCACACCATGTCACACTTACTCCAACAAAATCACAGTTCTCTGACTGCACGTGGAGCTGAAGTTCTTCCTGTCTAGTTTTATGCCATGCTGACTTGAGGCAGATGCCCAGATGTCCCTTTGGCTGGCTTTACCGTTAAAGAAGTTTCCTATATTCCCATCACTATTCACTTTTTGCTTTTGATCTCTGTCCATTGCTACCTGCCTCAAATGAGGGGCAAAATGTCTGTTTCCCATAGCTGTTAAAGTTATTTTGTTCATGGAAGGGAGCCACACTGGAGCAGTTTATGAAGAACTGCATTCAACTGCAGAAGAACAGTGAGAAGGACTCACACTGGAGAAGTCCATGGAGGACTGTCTGCTGTAGGAGAAATCCCACAATGGACCAGGGCATGAATGTGAGAAGTCCTCCTCTGAGGAGGAAAGAGTGTCAGAGACAACGTGTGTTGAGCTGATCACAGCCCCCATTCTCCATGCTCCTGCACCACTGAAGGACAGGTGGTAGAGAAAATCAGGAATGAAAATGAGCCCAGGAAGAAGGCTGGGGTGGGGAGAAAGCAATTTTAAGATTTGTGGGTTTTCTCATATCCTGAGATCAGTCAGAATCAGAATTACTTTGATTAGTAATAAATTAATTTCCCCAAGTCAAATCTGTTTTGCCCATGATGGTAATTGGTGGATGATCTCTCCTTGTCCTTATCTCAGCCTACAAGCCTTTCTTTATATTTTAGAAAATATACGAAGTAAGCAATGTTGGGACATAACAGCAAACTTACATTTGTGAGCAAGTAGGAGGCTTACGAACTTTATCACAGACCATTGTTCAAATTCTTGAGTAGCCAATTTGGAAATGTAATTACATAAAATTTTATACTCTTAAATCTAGACAAAGTCCAACTTGAACTTACACACTTTCAGGGACAGGGCATATATATTAGAAATGCTAATATTATCATTATTAGTGCAGTAAAATTACTATATTTTAGCATGTTAGGAATATTTGATAATTCTAATGAAATAAACGTTAATATTTCTCTAACAATTTCCTGATATATGTCAATAACGACTTAGTTTCAAATAATTCAGAAAAGTTTCACCACTATTTTGAATAATAAGAAACCCATGGATCTGATCACAAGTTAAAATTCACATGGGGATTTCCTGTTCTTTAGGGTTAGATACATTTGTTCACGTAAGTAGACTGTGTATTTATGTGAAATGTTCCTGACAGTGAGAACCAGATACTATCCTGTGAATAACGCTAATAAAATGAAACTATAGGTAACTTCTATTATTGTTTCATAAAGTTCTTCTACTGCAATAATTCAAAGCAACAAAAGGTAACATAACGTCCTTCATTAAAAAAAGTTATTCAGAGTATTATTTTGCAGAGCTTCCAGGCCTTGCTTGAAAGCACCCAGCACTCTACTTGAAAACACAGATTTGCATTATACTCCTATAATATTATTTCAATAGTAGTAGTAGTCCTTTTTCATCATTCTCACTGCTCACACACACACACATGCACACACACACAAACACACACGCACACACCCCCAACTTAATTAACCTCTCTAATTTTGGGGAAGCAACATTGCCATTTGTAGACCATTTACATTTTTTAATGAACCAAGATAAGACCATGGGCCTTTCAAAGGCAATGATTTATAATGTTCCAAAAAAGACCTGTGGAGTGATCTTTGATAAACTGCTCATTTATTATTCATCTTCATGTCTTATACACAAATACATCATTCTACAAAATAATTTTGTTGGTTTTCTTTTTAGCTTTCCTTAAATAATTCAACATGTTTTAAATCCAATCTCACACACCTATATTGTGGCTTTTCCAAAGAATAAATAGCAACAACTCTTTGTATATAAGAACTGCTTTCAGAAGAAAAACTGCTCTTTCCCCATGAGATGCAATTTAATCCTGCTTTTAAGTTAGAGCACTTTATTTTTCTCTGTGCATATTGTCAGTTCCACCAGTTAATGCACTGCATGGCTCCAAGTGCTATACTTGGGCTTTATTTCCTGCCTTGTTCTCCCCACAGTCCACAAAACCCAGCTTACAATTAAGATAAAAAGACTGTGTCAGTTTATTTAGTGCTTATATTACTAGATTATAGTTGCTACACTTTCATATAATCATTTACCAGCCTGCAGCCAAATTTCCCTTTGAAATTCTTACACTGTTGTATGAATATTTCTTAGTAGCTATTTGAAGTTTAATTCTTTTTCTATTTCCTCCTAATTCTGTACTATTTTATGCTGTACATAAACAGATGGACTTCTTCAAGAAAGTATAGCAGAGAGTCTGCAAGACACTCTGGTATACTCTTATTTCATTTGAAGATACTCTCTGCTTTATCTGATCTAAAACTTAACTCACGTAGTTGAAATATGTACAGTCATGTAGCTATGCAGTCACAGAATTATACCAGTGGCTACAATTAACAACTATTCCTCTTCAGTGGATTCTGCAGACAGGAAATAGCACAATATTTCAATAATGAGATGAATATGTTAATATTCAAATTTGATGCCCATTAGGTCACTTTTTAAAATGTGAACTTATATGTATCTTAGTCCACTTTATTTGGAATAAATCCACTGAAGAAAAATAAAGTATACCTTCATACAAACAGGTATAAATAAACATGGATATAGATGTACAGGGGAATTACAGAATTTGCAGACTTGGAATTTAGTAACAACCTCTTAAGTCTTTTACCTGTTGTGGCAAAATATAGAAAAATACTCAATATCCTCCTAGCTTAATAATCGAAAAAGCTGAATTGCATTTTGTCCACATAAAAAAAAAAAAAATATTTTGCAGCTATAGGTATAGGAAAGAGTGACAACACTTTTATAAATGCAAATAAACATCCATTTTACCCTGGAATAGGAAAATCTTTAAAAATAGAAAAATTAGAATACTTCCTTGATTGTGAAAGTGTCTAATTATTATAAACTTTATGGAATGACAATATTATATGTAAATGTAACCTTATTTATTAGCCTTAGTAAACTACTCCTTGCTTGCTGCATTATGGAGAAACTGCAAGCTGTAGCTTTATCTCAGGAATAGGTGATATGACAAAGCTGCTGTCATATTCCACTGTTGAAAACAACCTTATTGAAATTAATTTGTCAGGGAAGAAGACATAATGTAAAAACTAGTCATGGGTTGCACGTAGTATAATTGGCCACAACATAATAAATCCAACTGAGTTTTATTTTAATTATTTTTGTACTTGTAGTAAATCTAATGAAAATTACAGTATTTTAGTGGCTGCCCGAATATGCAAATGACAGGTGGAAAACTGTGCATTCAAACTATGTTCCCTGAAATACAGGACATGAAATAAAGCAATTGTTAGGTATATGCATTGATTTTGCAATGCAACCTAAGTAATTAAAAAGGAAGCCATTTCAGGAATAACTCTTTTCTTCATGAATAAAATTTGGCCCCAAAATGTATAACTTAAAAAAATAATACATCAGAGTTATGCACCAGATTTAAAACATAAACATATAATAGGGTCTCATTTAATGGCAATATTGGTCACCACAATGAAATTACTCTCACTGAAACATCAGTCTCTAAGAATTACACTGCTAAAACACAAGCATGACCTTCTGATCTCTTTATTCACAGTGAATGCAACATAAAAGATATGATCTAAAAAAAAAATTAATCCCAAATTTTGTTAGTTCTGAATTAAAAGAGGCAGAGAACAATGACATTTACACACAGATGATCTGAATACATCTATGAGTTTAACTCTGCTGACATCTAAGCATGCTGTAAATTCAGAGCTTTTTTTATTTCCCATATATAAAATGAATAAACAAACAAAAATAAAATCCCAATAAATGTTGAATAAATATATTTTAGTGTTATTCTTGAGGTTTTTTTCTAACAAGTCAACAATAGCATTTCTTAGGTCATCGCACTGAAATACTCTACATTTCCTTAATCCAACTAATCATATTAAAATTAACAACTTGTACATGCATGTCTAGAAGAGGCCTGGCCATCTACCAAAAAACAGTAGTCAAGCTGTTCAATGTTGCTAAAAATTAATTCGTATACATTGTCCTGGTTTCATCTGAGATATAGTCGATTGTCTTCCTAGTAGCTGGTACAGTGCTGTGTTTTGACTTTAGTCTGAGAATAATTTGAATAATCTCAAAATTACACACTTCGTCTCAGAATCCCTGGTTTAGATGTAATGACCATTGGTAAGGAACAATAAGATATTTATCATAGGAACTCTTAAAAGATGAGTGTTTAATCACAGAGAGTCTCCATGGCAAACAGAGAGAAAGTGATAAGTAGTTCATTAGTGGGTAATTACCTTTAACAACCTTCTGCAGAATTCTGGTTTGGATAATTGCATTAGCAAAATAGGGACAAATTCATTAGAATGGAAACATAGGGCTCTGTATGAAATATAAAGTTAGAAGTTTCTGGTATAGAATGCAGACTCATAGAAGGAACTACTGAAAATAATCAGTTAGGTTTTTTTTTTTTTTTCAATCAAACATAGATCAAAAATACCTGAACAGTATTTTGGTGCATTAAGCCTTAAACCGTTATGCCTGCTGTTAAAACAAGAATCTGCCACATTCCCAGGTTGTGTTTCAGTAATTTGTAACCACTACAACTGAAATGTATACCTGGCTTTTTGAAGTCTTTTACTTGTCAAACTTTTAACCCTTAGATTCTTCAAATTCCCTTGGAATAAAAATAGAATATATACAAAGTTCTATTGAAAAGTGTAGTATTAAAAGAAAGCATGTGTAACACTGTGACTGTGGTGACTGACTGGTAAGTGGAAGCATCAGTTTCAAGTCTCTCATCTTCCTCATTTAAGAATACAAAATTTTATGCCATTATATTTCCAAATTGGCTGATCAAGAATTTGACCAATGATCTACAGTGAAGTCCATTCAGCTCTACTTTGTTCCAAATGTAAGTTCTGTGTAAGTTAATATATTCTCATCAAACCTTTTTTATAATCATCTCTACAAATAGAATTTGAATATATGCGTTGATTGCGTATCTTTAGTATTAGCTATCATTTTTCTGAGAAGTAAGAAGGGAAAATTCAGGAGTTACAGTTTTATTAGAAAATAGTATTATAAATAAGAATAATTTCTTATTTTCTTCAAGGTCAAGGTCTGTATTTTCTGCAAGGTCATGGGCAGCCATATTTGATAGCTTTAAGCCAATTATAGGAAACAATAGAATGGTATTTCCAATTATACACATTTATTACATATAACTGCTTTCTTCTGATACTGTTTAACCAGGTTTTAACCTAACTGAAACTTGATTATTTTTTTTATTTTAATCAGAGATCTATCAGGATGCTAATTTACATTGCAATATTTTTGTTGCCTTTGCAAGACTGCATCAAATCTCTTCGGACAAATAAAAATTTTACATTCTACAAAGTTAACCTGTGAAACCAGAAAATCATTTCAGGCTTGCCTGACATTAACAGTGCTTCCTCAAAATATGATCTTTATTGTATTTTGTATGTAATAGTGATAATTTCACCATTTAATCATCTTAGTTCCTTTCATTACTCTGCAAATGTTGTAGTCTTAGAAAATAAAATTTACCCATTAAACAGGATTCCCTACTACTGCAATAATTCTAATGCAAGCAAAGTAAATGGTTTTGAGCTACGATATTTGTTAGAATACAGCAGATATCCTATATGGAAATCTTAAGGTATCAATTCTGACTGCAAATGAGAGCAAGCCCTCAAACTCAACAGTCTTGGTAGTTTCACACTTCAGTTTGCTCAATATCCAAGTTAAGACTTGACAAAAAGTCATGCATTAGAAAGTATTAATGTACCTAAAATTTCCATTCCAGTAGTTGCAACATGTCAAACACAGACATTTCTGTCCTGCTTATTACTAGGTTTCCGGTTCTTATTTCATTACATATATTTTAGAATAGATGAGAAATATAAAAGGATATTGACTTAAAAATTTGTAGGTGCATATGTTGAGATATATGCGTGAGCAAGAGATCAAAATATTTTAAAAAGCTTTTTTTTAATCACCCTTTAAAAGCTAATAATTAAAACAGAGATTTTGAAGCTGTACATAATAATAAATATAATATCTATTCTATAGCATTTCTCTTACCTCTACAGATAGGGACAGGGAAGTCCCACGATGCTGTATTCACAGAGTTAGCTATGCAAGTAAGCTGTGGGTGGCCATCCAAAATATATCCAGTTACACAGCTGTATCGGATTTTGTCACCAACATCGAATCTTGTACCATAAAAGATACCCTTTGGTGGAACTCCTGGATTGCCACAGGAACTACTCTGTAATTCTGGAGAAGACATATTTTTATTACTTATAAAGTTTATATAAATCAATAAAACTTTTTCTGAAGAATATAGAACACAAATTACAGCAAGTTCGGGCAGATAGTATGTTTTCATGGATATGATACAACTTCTAACACTGAAAAGCTGTTACTGACTTAAGTCTATTCAGTATCTGCTAATGTACCCAAATAGCTAAGGTAGAATATTGCATGAAATAGAGCATAAGGATTTCACTAAGCTACAGATATATAGTCATGCAATTTTTCTTAATTGCTAGCAATGAATTCATTACAAAGGAAAAGGAAACAAAGGAACTTGATATATTTCTGACTGTTAAGTTATACAACTCCAAAACAACAAACAAAATTGTAAATACAGAGATGAAGGAACATTAGATTTTTAATCGACCAAAATATGGAATAATCAACAAAACTACTCAAGACAACATTAGGAGAAGGTTTCAAGAAACATAAGCCTGAGCATGATCAGGAAGCTGTTGAATAATCTGACACATTTTAGATAACAAGGTAAAAACTGGTAAGATACTGTGGGTAACTGATTTCTGAAAAAAAACATTGATTAATTTAATCATATAGATTAACATAATAGACTTCTATTCTAATGTCAAGCTTAGCCATTTAGAATCCAAAATGAGTCTGCTGTTAGTTTGATCTCTGTGGTCATTAACTAGAGTTTAGTTTTACTAGTTGGTACTCACACTCCAACTGTGTACCCTTATTTATGACGTTTCAGCATTATAAATAGCTTTATAAAACATCTCCCATCATTTACTGCTGAAGTCCTTTAGTTAATAGCCATGAGAGGATAGATTTGTTTTTTGCATAAGTGTGACCAAAAGAGATTTCACATCATCCTGAGCTCTTCAAAATTGGTAGCATGTATACTCACCATCCTAACATGAACAAGGAAGAGATAAATCAAGTAAACCCGCACTTAGATTCATAACAAATTTCCCTAATGTACAAAGTAAGGAAACAAGATGTAAGAACAGAAGGGTATATATGTATTGTTTTAATTTCTTTCCTTCAGTTCCATGTAACTGAATTCTTCTTCCATTTCCTTAATGTGTGCATGGGTGGGTATACACAGGAACACACACATATACAGGTATAAATATATTATGGATAAAAGTATTCAAACTGTTAGAATAGGTTTCAAGTAATAATTTAAAAGGTATAAATAGCTATCAAAACAAGCAGTATGGCTCATAAGACACATTACTTCCACGCAAAGTACTACCAAAGACTAAGATGTAATATCAGATTTGTGATACTAGCTGTGAAAGAGAACTATGTAACAGCTATGAAAAGAATCCAGTATAATCATATACATATGCTATGTATGCTATACATGTCTATATACATATGCTGTATGTAAAATACATATTAATAATGTGCATCTGCAAGACCTGCTGTAACAATCATGTTTGATGCGAATTTGCTAAATATGTAAATTATTTGAGATGCTGTTGTTGCTGATTCTTTCTTTTCTATAATAAACTCCATGGGTCTTGATTTGACTTTCATTGCTTTGAATACGGATAGAGAATAGAAGCAAAAAGATAGCCTGTCTCATCTTGGTCACTTCAAAGCTCATCTAAGTGGCTGGCATTCTTACTACTGTTTTATCAAACTAAGTGTCCTGCTCTCAAAAAAAAACCCTCCCCTATCCTCATATCTGCTTGAAACAAGAAGGCACTGCTGCAGTTGACTCCTGTATATTTGCTCAAAGTGATTGTCTTAAATCCTTTAAAGGTTTTTCAAGCCCACTCCACTTATTATTTATCATCACAGCATGTCAAAATAGAGGCAAGAGTATCATCATGTGGATTTTGGTTATCTTATGCATCACATTATATTAACTTGAAAACTCTGCCTGTACACACTGTCTTTATTTTCAGCTTCTCCAAGAAGAATAAATCTTTCAGAGGCTTGTATTTCTGAATGCTTTGTAAAAAGGTCACGAAAAGATTCCTTGTCCTTTGAAATGATGAATATAAAGATTAGTGATGCTTTTAACAGTCACTGCCTAAAATTTCTTGCTTTACTCTTACTGCTGTCTAATCAGGAATTATGCACAGAAGGCAATGTATTCTTCTGAAATAGTGTTATATTTTAACTAATTAAAAATTACCCTCCTTCTAAAATAAAACTCATTTTTCCAGTTGCAATACTATATGACTTGTCTACAAAGAATTCTTGGCATTTTCCATGAAATTTTTAAAATTATGAAAGTGGCTAGTGAGTATATGTCTACTTCTAACCCTCCAAATAATTTTGTTCCTGATTTAGGTAAGAAAGTAAAAAAAAAAAAGAAAAAGCTTACAATTTAAAATATATTAGTTTCTCCTGCAGAGTATTTTAATTTTGAATATATACAAGTACATTATTTTGAAGCAGTGTGTGTAATTCACCAAGTAACTGCATTAGTCTTTTTGATAGATATCATCTATTTTCAAACTGAATGTGACACTGTACTACCAACTCCCTGCCATTTAAAGCTACTGATTATTACCTTGAGATTGTCAGCTGCCAGGGAACACAGAAATTGCTAAACTAGATTGTAATTTTTATTCTGCTCTGCACAGCTTCTTGACTTCAATGACATTCTGATATTCAGTAATGATATGAAGTGCAGAAAAGTGTTTCCTTTTAAATTAGCCACACTGTAATTTAGTTGAAATTCTCCTCTCGCACGTACTCTGAAAATAAGCATAATTGAATTTTTACACCATCCTACCCCTTTTTACATTTTTTTGTTGTGTATTGTTGCTCATCTTTTTCAAGCAAGCACTCCAAATTGTCTCAATCTCTCACCAAGTAGGAATTTTCTTTGTCCTACATTTAATTGTCAGTTCTCTCTGATAGGAAATCCTGCAGTATTTGCTTGTGTAAAACCAAAATGCTTTTTTTTAAAAAAAAAAATCACCTTTAAATTACATACATATTAACTCACATGATGCTAGAACACTGAGGTCAAAATACCCTGTAATGTTTTTCAGTAAGTTTCTATTTCATTAATTCTTAATGGCAATGGAAATTTTTTTCAAAGACTGTGAGTAAAATATGCCTCAGAGACTTCTGCTTAGCAGAAATGGACACTTGTTTAAAGAGTTTGATTATCAGAAATTCAACCACTTATAAATACTAATTAATAATCCAGTTAAATTAAATCACATTAAAAATCCTTCCTTTGTGACAATGCTTTCAAAAACATGGCTAGGATAAGCTGAGACATTTTTTCTCAGCATTTGTTCAAATCATAACCATACATAGAAATTTCAAATTTACTTCCTTTTTATTCAGATTTTATGTCAGGATTTTATTTTTTCAATTGTTCTTTATTATAAGAAGAGTAGCACCTCTCCTCTTTAAGCTGCTTGAGCATGATATTTATAATATGATGTCCAGAAAAAGTATTTCTAAATGTTTCAATTAAAAAAATAGTGTTTGTATTGCATTCAGCTTGGTGAAAAATATTTGCATATTCTTTGCTGAAGATCAATATTCTTCACATACTAAATCTGATTAGAAATTTAGGAAAATAAAGAACTTCATCTTTTTTTTAAATTACTGAACCACGTCTTTTTCACAATTCCTGTTCACAGCTATTACAAAGTATTACAGTTCTATTTTTTCCAACCTAAAGTGCAAAACACTGTCAATATCAACTGCATATCTTCATGAGTATTCACTCACTGAAAGTCCTATGATGTACCCCAATAGAGGCTAATATTTGTTTCATATTTTACTTTTGAAATTGGATACTCATGGTATTCCTACACTGTCCATTTGGATATTACCCTGTATTACTGCATGGCACCAGTCCTAGGCTGCTTGTTCACTCATGTCTACTATTTCAAACTGTAATTCCTCTGCCAGGCAAACTTGAGTATAGTCCAAGTAAAACTTTTAAACTTAACTAAAAGTTCAGGTTAGATATTATGAAGAACTTCTTTACTGTGAGAGTAGTGAGGTACTGGAATGGGCTGCCCAAAGAAATGGTGTGGCAGTGTTCAAGGCCTCAGGTGACATGGTGTGTCCTTCCCATGGAAGGGGGTTTGGAACTTGATGATCTTAAGGTCCTTTCCAACCTTAACCATTCTATGATTCTAAGTAATATGTCATTCTAGGGACCATTCCAGTCATATTTTGGTACAGTACTTGGTGTAACTGGTAATACAAGATCACAGTTGTACACAGATACCCCTTAGAAAAGCAGCACATATGTAGTTTTTCTTACTGACAAGCAATAATGTTTTGGTACAGAAGACTGATTTCAGAAGTGCTGCATGTAGTACATGTAAAAAGTACTATACATTTAAAGGGTCACAAATATTAGGAAAGTTAATACATATATAAGAGTATGAAGTGGCCTGAAATTCTCTTGCCCAAAATTCACTTGCCCAAAATTCACAAAAGTCAAATTTTCTAAGCATACAATTTAGATGAACATGTTTTTTTAAAGAGGTTAGAAACGAAAATAGTAATTCTGATGCATTGTTCCTACCTCATAATATTCTGCTTTTTGTCTCAAAAACTTGTATTTTGCTTACTTTCTTTTCTATTCTGCTCTCATTCACATTGCTCTGCATATAAGAGTAAGCATGGCCTAGAATTATATGTAAAAGGGACTAGAAGAATTAACTTATGAGTAGAGAAACAACATTATCTTCCTACACACATACTGAAATGTACATACCAACCCCACTTGAGTGTACAGAGTGAGAGAAACCACAAGAAAAAAATTGAGTAGGCAATATCAGTGCAGTGAAGGAAAAAATAAGAAACTTAGTATCTAAGTGGCAATTTAACTGCACAAATATGTATGCTTCAGAGATCAAAGAAAGAGGCAATGCAGATGAATTAAGAGAGATCAAATAGGAAAAAATACACTCCTCAAAAATCTAGGTCTCTCCTTTGTAGCAACTGAAAAATAAAAGTGGTTATTCCTTGTTTCTAACATCTCTCTCCTCAAGATACAAGTGCAAAATGAAGAATCACTATTCTGAAAACCACATTCATAGGCAGGCAAGAGGAAGTGTGAGAAAGATTTTTTAGGGCGGTTTTCCTAAAAGGAAAACAAGGTAAAATGTGTTGTTTCTTCCCTTGTTCTTAATTGCTCTTTCTTGATAGAAAAATATGTTTGTAGTAGTAACCTCACTGAGGGTTGACTAAAGATAACGCAGCTAATTACATTGCATAATTTCTTAAATATCTTGTAATGAATGACATAAATTTTCTCTTTTTCTTCCCTTTGAAATTAATTTAATGCCAAAAATGAGAGAGGAATTTGATTATCTGGTGTAAAGCAACTCTTTAGTATAAGGGTGTCTTTTAAAACTGTGTCCTGGGGGAACTTTAAATGCAGACTTTTATATTCAGTCTGATTTTGATTGCAAGTACATCGAAACAATCACTGCATTTGCCTTCTTCGAAAGTAACACAAGAATGTTACTATTCATGGCTTTAAAGTTGCATGTTGTTTTCATTAGGAACAAACCATTTCAGTATTATTAGAACTGTATTAATAGAATTCTTCTACAAGCAAGTGAACAATAGTAGTAGGAAGTAAAGAAAAAAACCCTCCAGGATATATGAAGGAGACAAGTGATAAATGTAGTTGTGTAGTAACACTGATACAGTGAGCATGACAAATGTAACACGGGAAATGGTCCAGGGCTTGCCATATATTCCCTTCACATGAAATGCACTGTTTAGAATGTCTGTTTAAATCGGCCAAAGACACAGAACAGCAATAGAGAGCTGAAAGACTGTGCAAAATAAAATGGTAGTCTCCAATTTTACCATTTAACAGCATAATCCAGCACCTAGAGAAATGAACAGAAAGATGACTGTGCACTTCAGTAGCAGTGGCTAAATTTGATATTTTACCATTAGACACACTTCTAAAATGTTAGCTGAAAGGAATGGCAAAGAGATAAAGACAGAATACTTATCTAGGATAGTTGTAGAGTTAACAGCACCATCCACCCTTTACAAATTCCAATTGACTTTGAACAAAGCTTTATCTGCAGGAAATCCTTGTACAGCTGCTGAGGGCACCAATTAAATGGTAAGTATGGCTGGAAGACAAATTCATGAAGTGCATGGACTGAGAAAGAGCCCTGGAGACTACATAAAGTTCTGGAATGGGTGTAGAATTCAAAGTGTCACAAAGATTGCTCCATCCACACTGTGTGCTTAAAATATTCAACTCCATGTGTATAGTCCAGGGCCTGAGGTACTGTATCTTCTACATGAGGTCATTCTTCAACTTCCTAGGTGAAGCCTAGACAGATGCACCCTTCTTGCCATGCTAAGCCTGTGTAGATACATCCATATTTCAACATCTTTGTCAGCGACATGGACAGTGGGATTGAGTGCGACCTCAGCAAGTTTGCCGATGACACTAAACTGGGTGGTTCAGCTGATATACTGGAGGGAAGTAATGTCATCCAGAAGGACCTTGACAAGCTTGCAAGGTGGGCTGATGCCAACCTGATGAAGTTTAACCATGCCAAGTGCAAGGTCCTGCACCTAGGGAGGAGAAACTGCTACAGGTTGGGCAGAGAAGAGATTGAGAGCAGCCTTGCAGAGAAGGACTTGGGAGTGCTGGCAGTTGAAAGAATGAACATGAGATGGCAGTGTGTGCTTGCAGCCCAGAAAGCCAACCATATGCTGGGCTGCATCAAAAGGAGTGTGACCAGCAAGCAGGTTGAGGGATGTGTCGTGGTTTAAGCTGTAAATCAGCCATGCAGTTTGTTCATTCACTTCCCCCTCCTAAAAGAACTGTCGTGGTTTCAGCCATAAAACAAGCAGTTTGTTCACACACTTCCTCTTCCTTCTTCC
>JAOEHX010011940.1:13713-24001 GCA_025448015.1 Bolborhynchus lineola
AAACAGGGGAAGTTTAGATTGGATATGAGGAAGAAATTCTTTCCTGTGAGGGTGGTGAGGCACTGGAATGGGTTGCCAAAGGAAGTTGTGAATGCTCCATCTCTGGCGGTGTTCAAGGCCAGATTGGACATAGCCTTGGGTGGCATGGTTTAGTGGGAGGTTTCCCTGGCTGTGGCAGGGGGGTTGGAATTAGATGATCTTAAGGTCCTTTCCAACCCTAACTGTTCTATGATTCTATATATGAGTCATAACAGGATTCTTCGATTTAGACTGCAGTGATTTTGAGCACATATTTTGGGCATAGTTGTATTCTGTTGGCAGCTTGGAAGAGGCTTTCGTAATTACAGAGCTACGATAATTTCAGAACCCAGGACAATCGAAAATAAAATATAATCCCAAAACCTGTACCATATCACTATTCCTTCCGCAACATGTGTTTCTTACTATGCCTTTTAAAAGTTATACAAAATAATTTCATCTTCAAATTTTGAATTTTTATGGCAAGAACATTATATCAGTCATAGATATATATATTGTTTTATATATATATGTATCATAGTATACTTATTTTCATTCCACTGTTGCCTCAATGCCTCACCTTATTTTGCCTTATGCTAGGTACTTTAAAAATGTTGCATTATTCCTCATTGCCTGTCCTTACTTGGAGGATTTACAGTTACCAAAGATACAGAAAGCTAATTGAATTTAGGAAAAGACAGTCTGCCTACCAAAGTAGGATGTCATAGCGCAAACAATGATATCTGTGACATCATATAGACAGTGTCTCCACACAAATTTCGAGGACAAGAATAGCTGTATGTCAAAAAAAAAGTTATTAATTTTATGTATTTGTTGTACTGTCATATCTAGATTCCTACTGCAAATAGATTCCATTTTGCAAAATCAGGTTCCATTTTGTTAACACAAATATTAGGAAGACATATAGTTTTTATGTTCAAGATGACAGAAATACTGAAAGTAGAGAACAGAATGAGACAAAAGACATTTTGTGGAAAACTACTGGGACTTCTTAAAAGGACTTAAGAAGAAATGTAAGAGTTGACACTTGAGCACTGATAGGAATCGCTAATTAGTGAATTGACTCTTAAAGTGTTATAAAGGCTAATCTGAATGATTTAAATGGCTTGAATGATTATAAAACTAGAGACTGGAAAGTTTTAAAGAGTGTGCAATATCTCTTTCATTTTCCTTTTAGCAAAGGTCATCTGAACTGATCAGTATATAGTCTGAGGATACACGCACATGTCGACAGGTAATCAAACTCATGTCTGATTTATCAAACAAGATTTCCCAGCTACTAGTTTTCTCCACAAACTGTGGCATTATGCCAAAGACAGAAGATTACTGCTATGATGAATTTTTCAACTTTTTTTTTTTTTTTTTTTAAAAAAGAGAAATATTATTTCTGCCTCAGTAGATCACTCAGGATTTAATACTGGAATTGATGTGTAAAATGTAGATATAGCACATCATGGATTTATCATTAGTCCGTGGCATAAAAGAGCACAAAGAAAACCAGTTTTCACTTCATGAAAGGGACGAGACGCTCAGAGCTGGGCACTAGGTGGCACCTGAAACATTCAGAGATGCTGTATGACCTGTCAGAGTAACAAATATTTCCGTCCATGCATATCACTGGTAACGTAGAATTCCATTTGTTTCATATATATATGAAACAAATATATATAAAACATTTTCTTGATTTATGTATGTGTTAGTATATACATATGATTATATATAGAATTACTATTAAGAGACATTACTGTGCTCTGTTAAAAACTACAAATGTTTGAAGCAGTTGTATCACTTAACTGACCACTTGCTTCTTTTTCTCAAAGGACACGCTACCTCTTACAGTGAAGTTTCAGTCTGGTTTCCACCATTATTGCTGGTATGAACGATTCATTAACAACACAGTTTACAAAAAACATGTTTATAAAAGTTCAAGTTATATCTCTATACTTATTCTCTAAATTTTTCACCTTTTTGATACCAGGAATCTAGGCCTTAATTATTTAGAAACTCTTATTTTAGAATTTTGTTTTTAAAGAAATCATTATTCCCTCTAAAATCTGAATCACAGCTGTTTTTGCAGTATACCGTTCCTTGATACAATTAATGTCCTTACTGTATTTGATTGCAAAATCAAATAATCAGCCATAATCAGCCTTCTGAGATGTCATGAAGGCAATCCCAGGCACAGTGACAGGCTAGGCAGAGAAGAGATTCAGAACAACCCTGTGGAGAAGGAGGTGGGGGTCTTATTTGATGAAAAAATGAACATGAGCCAGCAGTGTACACTCGCTGCCCAGAAAGCCAACCATATCCTGGGCTACATCAAAAGGAGCATGACCAGCAGGTTGAGGGAGGTGATACTGCCCCTCTATACTGCTCTTATGAGACTTCACTTGGAGTATTGTGTGCAGTTCTGGTGTCCTCAACATAAAAAGGACATGGAACTGTTGGAACAAGTCCAGAGGAGGGTCTCAAGCATGATCAGGGGGCTGAAGCACCTCCCGTATGAAGATAGGCTGAGAAAGGTGGGGCTGTTAAGCATGGAGAAGAGCAGGCTGAATGGAGACCTTATAGCAGCCCTCCAGTATGTGAAGGGGGCCTATCAGGATGCTGGGGAGGGACTTTTCATTAGGGACTGTAGTGACAGGACAAGGGACAACTGGTTAGAACTTAAACAAGGAAGTTTAGATTGCACATTGGGAAGAAGTTCTTTACTGCAAGAGTGGTGAGGAACTGGAATGGGTTGCCCAAGGAAGTTGTGAATGTTCCGTCATTGGCAGTGTTCAAGGCCAGGGTAGACAGAGCCTTGGGTGGCATGTTTTAGTGTGAGGTGTCCCTGGCCATGGCAGGGAGGTTGGAACTAGATGATCTTAAGGTCCTTTCCAACCCTAACTATTCTATGATTCTATGATCCTATGATTACCTAAGTCTTCAAGAGGTCTTTTCATTTTCTTAGTGAATCTCAACTGGCAGGTTGAAACTTCTGTTCAATCAGTAGAATACGTAGTGGTTAGGCAGTTCCTTTGTTTTGTCAAGACTAGACTGCTGTAATTACTTTTCTGAATGTTCTTATCATATCCTTTTAATAAAATATCTTCTTTAGAAAACATTAACCTTTTACCCTTTAATGTGTCTCATGGTCTCATCACATCAAGTGAAATTTAAAAGCCTCAACCCAGTCTTCCTTTTAAATTATTTTCATGAACGTTTCACAAAGCACCAGAAAATCTTTCAGAGTTTGTATGGATACGATAGAGCTTATTCATCTAAGAATTGCACAAGCCATCTTTTATCATATTGCATAGATGTCATTAACATACATTTCTACTCTCAAGATTGTAACTTCTTGGTAATGCATTAATAAATCCAAAGTAAAAATATTACGTTCTTAGGTACAACCTGATTTATTGTGAATCAAAATATTTTATCAAAATGCTGAAATATAATCTCCATTCCAGATCAGCATGGAAATGTAATCCCTTCTCCTTAAATCAAACTGTACTCAAAGGTCCTGTATTCAGAACACAGCTGAAAACCTTTGTTTTCCTCATTTTTCTCAGTTTTTATGATATGACTTAGAAATACATCAAAAATACAAATCTTGCATAATAAAGTGCTATTCTCAGACCTTTTTTCTAACCACATTCATGCTTTTAAGGTCTGAAACAAATGGTGCACTAATAAAGTATTTTTTATTTCAAAAGGTCTCTTTGGCTAATGTTCATCTGCAGGATGAGGTGCAATATAAATTTTTCACTAAAAATGTATAGACATAAGAACACTTAAAAATACTGGGTCAAGTATATATGCATGATTCTGCTTTTAATGGTGCTCACCCTGATAATTTTAGTGTTGAATTGCATTATGGCCTAATGTCTCTACTGCATAAGTTGAAATAATACAAAATTACTGATTGTGTCCAAATGATTTACGTGATGATTCATTAACCAGGAAAGACAGTGATCAAGTAATGGATAATAAGGTGAAGAAATAAAAACATGCTACAGTTTATTCATCAACAGCAAGCACAAAACATGTGAATAACATATTACATAGAATTTTGTTTTGTAACTCAGTGCTGAGCTGTGCACACACATTATTGTACCTTCCAAAACAATCAGCTTTCCACATGGGAGGAAAAGCACATTCTACTTGAAATACAAAAGAATTAGGTCTAGTTTTCCCTTCTATGCCATCTTTCCTTTACACTTTAAACAAGAATTTGCAGATGCCCTTTCCCTGGGAATCAGGTATCTGTAATGGCTATTTTATTTCAGTATTATGCTATTTTTCTTTTGCAAGAATTAACATTAGTGTCATTGGTATTCAGCATTCTATTATCACCTTCATTGCATGAGCTTGTGCCTTTCCTAGAGAGCACCTCTCGAGCCTTGAGATTTATGTGCTTTGCCTTATGCTGGAGGGAAGTTCCCTAGCACACTTGAGAAAACATTTTCAGAGCTCTTAAGCACAGAAGAAAGTAGTGTATTTTCTGATTAAACATATGATTTCCTTATGCAGGAATGATGTAAAATGTCTGAAAAGCATAAATACAGGCTGAGCAGAGACTAAATTGGGAGAATCTTGAGGAGAAAGACTTGGGGATGCTGCTTCATGAGATCCAGCAATGTGTGTTTGCATCCCAGAAAGCCAGCCATACCCTGGGTTTTGGAGCATGGACAGCAGGTTGAAGGGGAAAATTCTGCCCCTACAGTCTGCTTTCATAAGACACACTTGGAGTACTGTGTTCAACTCTGGGGCCCCCAACATAAGAAAGGCACAGACCTGTTGGACTACAATAATGAAGGACAAAAGGAACTAAGTCTTCTTGGTTTATTAAAGGAATAGTTAAACAGCTTTATGAAAGTGCATGGGTAATATATTTGATAAGAAAGGCTATGCAAAAATAGAAACATGCAGTTGCATCAAGGATTAAATAAAAATAAATTACAACTGAAAACAAAGAACAAATTTTTAATGAGTAAATATTTGACTGATTTTCAAGTATAATGGAAACTGTTCCTGGAGAATTTCAGCAATGACAGAGTTCTTTATAAAAGATATAGTCCACACACAGACTTTAGAATATCCTATGGCTTGCCTTTTCAAAAAAGTCAGATGTAGCCATTGCAATAACACTGCCTATGAAAAATAGTTGAAATGGGAAGATCACCATTTCTACCATACATGGAGCCTTGGCCAGTATACTAATGGACCCATAGAGTTTACTTGTTTGCTTTTCAAGAAAAGTCAGTCAGTCTGTGATTGTTAGAGCCTTAGGTGGCATGACTTAGTGGGAGGTGTCTCTGCCCATGGCAGTGGGGCTGGAACTAGATGATCTTAAGATCCTTTCCAACCCTAACTGTTCTATGATTCTATGTAGAGGAGGGCCATGAAGGTGATCAGAGGACTGGAGAAGAGATGGCTCCAAAAAGACCTTGTAGCACCCCCCAGTACCAAAGTGAGAACCTACAAGAAAGCTTTTTACAAGAAAACTTTATGTATGAATTTTTTTCAAAGAAAACCTTTTTTTACAAGGTCTTATAAGGATAGGATAAGGGGTAATGGCATTAGATTAGATACAAGGAAGAAACTTTTTACTATAAGGGTGGTGAGACACTACAGCAGGTTGACCAGAGAAGCTGTCCCACCCCTGGCAGTGTTCAAGGCTGGGTTAAAGAGGGCTCTTTAAAGTCCCTTCCAACCCATAGCAATCTATGATGCTATCGAATAGAAAGAGCCTTCAAGCTGAATATTTACCAGCATGGGGGGAATTGCTTCCTTTAGGAAGTAATTCCATAGGGGGAATTACTATCCTTCAAGGAGCTTTGTGAAAAGTGCTTAATTATATTTTTTATTCTTTTTAGTAGCGAAAAAATAAGTAATATAGTAATGAACATGATTCAATACACTACTGCCTCTGTGCTGTGAGCCCTATGGACTCTTTTCCCCAGAGGTTTTAAAATCAGAAAGGGCTATGTATAATTTCTAGTCTGAGTCCTGCAGAAGCAGAGATCAGACAGTTTCCTTTGTTATTGCTGTATCAAAATAACTGTGTTTTAAGACAACAATAGTAAAAGGCATTTAATCTTACAGATGCAGTGACAGAGAGCACCTGCAAAGCAATACTTGTGATACAGGCATGTTAACTTTCTTCCTTCAAGTCTCCTTTCACCCTCATCTAGGTTACCTGCTGTGGGTCATTCCTCTTGACTAATGTTATTGGAATAATTAGAAATGGTTATAATTTAAGGAGAAAGAAAGTTTTTCATTAACATAACTAAAGATTTGAATTAACTTCTCATTAAACATCTGTGTAGGTCACTTTCTCTGGCTATCTGTACATGACAGGTTAATATTGGTACAGTCATGACAGTCATGTTTCTGAACTTACCCATATTTCTAAATGGGAAACTACTTGAACAACACCCTTTCAACTTCTACATTTAAATACTTTCAATATCGTCTACTTTTATTGAGAAAAAGAAAAATGTTCTAGAATTTTAATAGCCTGCTGCAGTCCTGCACAAATCAGTTTGACAGAGCATATGAAGTGTTCTTTGTGGTGTTAACTCACTGAAAGATCATATATCTTATAAAGATCTTTGCAAAACTTCCTTAAAGAGTGACAGATCAGTGTGCTAGAAGAGCTAAACAGCGTCAAAGAAATATATGTTCTACTGGTAGGCTGTTAACACAGTGTGAAATGGTAAGGAGTATGCAGAAATGTATCCTCAAGTCTAGATCTGACATGTTTAATCATGTGATATAGAATTCAACTTTATAAGGAGAAAAATAATATATATGTCACTTTATGGACAAAAACGAATATTTTCAGCATTAGCTTTCCATTTTTGGTGGAAAGAGGCTAATGTACTGATGACCATTTCAGTTTGATTTCCACTCTTTTTTTCCCCTGCAAAATAGACGTGAACAATACAAATAAGGAGAAAGATCTTTTTTTAATTTCTTTCTCAACAGGTTTAGAAAGTTATGTTTTCACTCTGGGAAAAGTCTATTTTCAAGAGACAAGTTTCCAACAGTTGGAGCACTTCTGCAATGAATGTCTTGGTTATCAGATATTTACTGTATTATGGTGTCGGCTAAATGTAAATAGAAAGCCATAAGGGAAAAAAAAGATGGAGTCGAGGACAAGGAAATTTGTGCATTTCCAGATTTCTCAGGTTTGGTCTCAGCACATGCATTCAGATGTGATAATTTAGGCAGTGAATTTTCTGAATGTCAATGATGGTTCGCAAACTAATATGTTACTATATGAGCATCAGGAAATCTTGTAAAACTTTTTTTCTTTATCAATTATTCCTGATCAATTATTTTCTAATAATTCCTGATCAAATATTTTCTAATATAATAATTTGAAAGACTTGCGGGTAATTATGTAATTTTCACTTGACAATGTAATTATTATTCTTTCTGTATTTCTACAACTTAAAATTCTTTAATTCATGGAACTCTGACAGCTTCCAGTTTTAGAAAGAATGTTTTCAGTTAAATACCTCACTACCCTTAACAAATGGAATATGCATACAAAGTATGTGGAATATATATATGACAACACAAGTCAAATAAATATATGACAACATATATATTTCACAACACAAGTTTTCCTTTTGTATATTAATCACTCAGATCTTTTTTCCAACAAGATATCTGGAAAAAGAACAATTAAAAAAAATATGTAAGATTTCTGAAACAAATACATACATCTATATGTTCATACACACTCTTTCTTGTATTATTCTTTTTTTGGTTATCTGTTTTCTGCTGTGAAAACCACACTAGCTTGAGGTCATGATGATTTTGAACTAAGTGAGTCAACAGTTTCCAAGATACACTGTAAAGGATGGTGACACAACTACTGGCATGTCTGGAGAGCTCACATACTGAATATTTAAAAAACCCCACTTTTTATTTATTAATTTTTCAAGGTGGTTACAACTTATTTAATAATTAGGTAAGATTTGTAGTGCTCATCATACAATAAGCAGATGACAGGCATGACCCACTTGTCTTTGAAACTGTGGCAGATATTTTACTGTCTAATGATTCTATAGGTGGTAACCCAAATTACTGAAGGAAAAGTAAAATTTTATTCAGTCACAAATTTTACACATTAGGCATGAATCTCATAATTAAAAAAAAAAAAAATTTAAAAACCTACAAAAAATAGAATTATGAAAGGAGAAATTACTAAGTTACATGAAGCACAAAGAAGGGATTGGTAGGGATAAATATAAATTTTCAAGAAAAAACAACAAAAGAACCTTATTATTCCATTCCTTCTCATTTTATCAACCATCTTCCAGCTTCTGTAAAAGACAAGAATGAGTTTATGCAACCACATCCTCCTTTAGTCCACAAGTAGCACCTCATAGTCCTTGCACTGTTTCATGGCTACTCTGTAAAAATGTGTCCTTCATTTGGTGTCAGCAGCAGAATCCTGGTCCAGCAGGGACCAGAGGAGAGACAGATGCCATCATCTCAGTTCAAGGGCTTGATCTAACTGAGCTTGGGGAAGCAGTGAGAAGCCTTTATCATAAAATCATAGGAGTTTTATCCAAGTTGTTTGACCACATACAGTCCTCATCTGTTAACAGTAGACCTCCTGTAGACCTCCTGTGGGAATTTTCATAACCACAGTCTCAGAGTTTAAAGCATTTCCCTGTTTCCTAGACAGCCCCACTAAGCATGAGATTTCTACAGGTTTTCAGTATGATAGCCATAGTTACATAAGGTAACAAAAGGCATAAACATTATCGTCTCATTTTTGAGATAATCTCTGAAAATATATAAAGTTGCTAAACCACTCGAAAGATTTCAGCAGGAATACAAAACTTTCTCACAAAAAATTGAAAAAAAATAGATGAAAAAAAGAAAATATTTGTTACAAACATGATATTTAACACTATAAACAACAGAAAATATCAGGCATCTTTATTAAATAAACCTAAATAATGCTAAGTAATCTCTTGACCGATATTGTGAAGGAAAGCTATTCCTCAAATTAAATATTAAATACAAACAATGCAAATAACCTGAACAAATTTGTTTTTTTTAAGTCACCTGCAAAGATAGTTCTGAAAAGCTGTGATGTAATCATGGCACATGACAGCAGACAGATTCAATTAATTGTTTGAATGTACAATGTGCATGAAATGTATTCAGATAAGGGTCTGTAATATTAATTAACTTTATCAATACATGCTTCAATCACTGATATACAACTATTTCAAACTCTGTGATTACATAAAATACTTATCTATGACTTTGCCTATTTTTTTATTGAGATCACTATTTTGATTAAAATCTATCTATTTTGAGTAGATTTTTCATTTGAAGAATATTTACCTATCAAAATTAATTAGCTTTTAGTTTCTTAAAGGTGTTTTGGTATCTGCATTGATAATTACATCATCCTTGAACTCAGAGTTACTTTTTACTTATTTCAGAGTTTACATGAGGTTTATCCCTCACTCAGCATTTTAGCTTTTAATAGTCCTGCTTTCAAAAACAGTTATTTTGGTCAAAATGTATTGGTTTGTCATTCTGGAAATATCATTTAATTGCTCACTTGAAAATATTTCATACTGCATGATGCAATACTTATATACTGGTTTAGATTAATTTATAAAATGAGTTTTCATGAAGATGATAAATACCATTTTTTCCATTCTTCTTGGTTTCCAAACTGTTTTAACTCAGGGTAATGTCCTGATGTCACTGATAAAATACAGCAAAAAAAGGACGCTATCAGGGCATTGTATCTTGGGTTAGGAAATAATAACTTTTATTTCAAAATAAATTGGCAGAATGAATCACTCATACTGTAATTGGCCAGGATATTGAATTTAATATTGGTATCGGCATGAAGGGAATGTGAATTTTTTAATGGTATCCTTGGAATTTGTTTCCTACTCCTATTTTCCTTATAAAAGGTTGACAGTACTGGATTATAAAAATAACTCAGCAATCCCATAATTTTGTGCTACCTCTAAGGGAAAATTACTACAAAGGAGAAATACTACAAATGCATCTTCTAGCAAGAATCTGAGACACTAAAGATATTTTGCACATAAAATGAGACATACAAAGACCAGATGGTAACTCTCATTATAGAATCATGGAACCATAGAGGAGTTAGGGTTGGAAAGGACCTTTAGATCATCTAGTTCCAACCCCCCTGCCACGGCCAGGGAAACCTCCCACTAAACCATGCCGCCCAAGGCTATGT
>JAOEHX010011941.1:0-15968 GCA_025448015.1 Bolborhynchus lineola
CTGGCAAGAATTCCTAAAAGAACCTGTCTGTCCCCTTAGTCTCGGGTGACACTCTTGCACACAGTTCTCCACAATGTGACATGGGAAGGAGGTGGCTCATGATAGCTGCTTGTAGTTCAGCAGCTCAAACTTGACATCATCTGCAAAGCACTGACTTTGGACAAACCCAACAGCCTTGCTGTTTCCTCACAAATGTACTTGGGACAAATTTCCTCAAGCTCTGGGGTGTCAGCAGGCTGAAAGTGCGCTGTAACAAACCACTATCTGGTGACGGGCTGTGCTGCTATATTTAGCCACTAAGAAGCCCAGTGACTTAAATCTTCTAAGCAAGGAGCGTCCTATGCGTTACTAATCGATCTTAACTGTGGAATTTGGATTACAGCTTGAACGTTGGTCTGGATCTGTCAGGTGGATTTCTTCCTGTGATAGCCTGTGTGTTTGCCTTCATAAGCTAGGAGTAATATTGGGTGACAGAACAGAAACTCTGCAGGTGGACGTGGATACCAGTAAGCTATAGGGAAGTTTACTTCGATGAATAGCTGGCAGTTCGGCACTCGTCATAATTAAATCTTCTTCTTGTGTTATATTTGGTGCTTTAAGTAAATCAAAACTGTAAATCATGGTATAAGGCAGAAGCGTAGCTTAGAAAACAGTGCAGAAAGTTGCTTTACATAAATGCAAATAGTCTTTTGTTTGGGGAGTGAAGAATCATTCAAGGCAGTCCTCAGAAGAAATGCTGCCTAATCTGTTCATTGCCTAAGGAAACTCCAGAAGCATGTTAAAAATGGCAGTACTGGGTCAGATGAAAAAATGTTCATTTACCTCTGTGAGTTTTGGCTAAGTTGCAGATATGAAGAGAGTGTCCCTCCGGGTATCCCTTTCCTGCTTCTGGATCCTGGAGTTGTGTCTGCTCTTTCATAGCCCCTGGTGGACCCCTCTTCAGTGAATTTTAATGATTGCTTTGTATTTTTCTTTTTCTTCCATTTGTTTTTTTTTTTTTTTTAAATAACTCAGACTTGAACACTTTGCAGTAGTTTCCTCAGTCTGTGCTAGCAGAAGGTACTTCATTTTGCGTTACACAACTTGCCTCAACAGAGAAAAGCTAAGGCAGCTCAAGAATGACTTGGCTAATTTGAAGGTTTTAAGACACCTACCTTAGTGCAATGAAGTATATTGCCAGGTAGGCAGCGAGCTCCTGGTGCAGCAGGAGTGCCTGTGTGCAAGCCAAGGTGTATCTGCCTTGGTAGTCTCCTGAACCACGGTGGGACCCGTCAGCATGCCTCACTTGACTTTCTGTTGTGCTGGACAGTGTACAAACATCAGAAGTATGTCATGATCTTAATTTGTCGCTGTGGGACTGCTGGCATGAGTACGCGTGACTCTTGCTCAATTGAACCTTTTGTTCAGGGGCACGGCTGTGTGGGTTTGCAGACAGCTACAGTAAATCCAAAACCAGGGCCTGTTGTCTCCGTGGTCTGGACGTCCTCGGTCTGGCCATGATCCCAGGAGCTTCCGAGAAGCTGTGCTGCCAGTGGTAGCCTTTCTTCATCTTGTAAACTTCCAGTGACTGCTGAAGTTAGAAAAAGTTGAAGCCTTCAGTTAAAGGGGATTTCCAGACATCTCAAGAAAGCAGCCCTTTCTCTGCTAATGTTGGGCCCCTTTCTTCACAAAGAAAGGGGGAGAAGTACGGATGGTACTTTATCATTTGTACTGTCAAATCTGCTTCCTCCCTTGCTTCCTTGAGCCCTATTTACCTGTAAGACTATCCTGGGTGAATGGATAACCTTTGCTGAAGGAACCAGGGTGAGAGAACAGAGTAGCAACGTCCTGGTTGGCCTAGTAATGCTGTCTCCTGATAAGTACCCTTCTGGGCTAAACTGCAGGTGGGAACAGTAGCACTTGGAGCTGAAGAAGTCATTAAAGAGCACATGTGCAGACAGCAGGGCTGCTGGAGTGTATGGTTCTTCGATTCTCTGATTAAAAGGCCAGATTTAATGCTTTCTTTGATAACTGAAATGCTTATCATGCTAGCACCAACAGCTGCAAACACTGTATGTCGTAGTTGAAGGAGCGCAACTTGAAAGGCTCGGTTATAGATTGAAGAATAAATCCAGATTGTCCTGGTTACTGAGACAGAGATAACACTGTCTATGAATGGACTTTGGCTCTCAACGTGTTGCAAGCGTGTCACATTTTGCATCATGCAATAGAGGTTTGCAGAAGGACACTGGAATCTAACCTGTAATGATGGTGTGTTTGGATACAAAATGTTAATGCTTTAAAGGACTCTAAAAAATAAACCCTGCTTCAGATCCTTATAGCACTGTTGTTAGTTGCTCGATGAAATCATCCTTGGTCGCAGATGCTGACTGACAGAGAGTACATGCAAACAAGTCAGCAAGGGCTAATGCTCAGCTAGCTTCTAAAAATACTACAATAGCTGGATAGTACAGTGAGTTAAGTAACATGCTTTAATTTCATATTGAGAGCATTTATTGGAAGGGGAAGGAGAGCTGGGGATTAAAAGACAGAGCAGACACATGACTTCCTGGGAGCCCAGTTTCAGCAGTGGCAGGGGGGAAGGTGTGGATCAGGGCGGGTGACTACCTTGCTGAGGGCCTCAGCCCGAGCTGGAGCCCAACAAGGAACCTGCTGGCACAGAGCAATAGTACACCTTTCTTCTCTTTCCCTTGTTGCAGTGGCTGTCTGATCTCTGCTGCATCTGGCCTGGTGCCAGTGTTTGTGCACAGCAGACACAAACAGATTCTGGAGGGTCATGTGAAACTACCCTGAGCCCTTTAAATCACACTGCCCTTACCTTTTCTCCTCTGCTACCCACATTGCTTTAGCAGGTGTGGCTTTGTTTATGCATTTCTGTTGCTTTACTTCAGCACTAGGGTTTTGCTGGCCCTTGGTGCCCAGAGGAAACCTTTGGCTCTTCACTTTGCTCAGGCTGCCTGAGAGTTCTCTGAACCTTCTGGGCAGGGGTTTGCACGTAATGAAGGTGGTAGGGGTGTCAGCTTTGTAAAGGCAGCACTGGCAGTCATTGTCATGGAAACCTCTGCTGCTGAAAACTTCGATATATCTTGCCATGGCTTTGGCTTAAGCTTTGTGAAAACGTTGTCTGGAATCACCTTACATCTATACCAACATCTTCTGGTACAGCTGCAAGGTGATTCCAGAGAGGGTCTGTCCTATTCCTGCAAATTACTGGCAATTGCTAATTTATAAAAAAAAAAAAAAAAAATGTTTTAATTGAAAAGTTACAGGCTTGCAGGCAGCTCTATGCCTAAAATAATGACTCTGTGTGTTACTGCTGTGGGAAACCCAAAGGTAAGAAGATGCAACTCAGCCCCATCTCACCTCTGTTACTACACATTACTGGGTCCAGAGAAAGGCAACAAAAGCTGATGAAGAGCCTGGAGCACAAGTGTGATGAGGAACAGCTGAGGGAGCTGGGGTTGTTTAATCTGGAGAAGAGAAGGCTCAAGGGGGACCTTGCTGCTCTCTACAACTACATGAAAGGAGTTTGTAGTGAAGTTGGGCTCGGTCTCTTCTCTCAAGTGACAACCGATAGGACAAGAGGTGATGGCCTCATGCTGCATCAGGGGAGGTTTAGCTTCGATATTAGGAACAATTTCTTCACAGAGAGAGTGATCAGGCATTGGAACAGGCTGCCCAGGGAAGTGGTGGAATCACCATCCCTGGAAGTGTTCACAAACTGTGTAGATGAGGTTTAGTGGTAGTCTTGGTAGTGCTGGAGTGGTGGTTAGACATGATGATTTTAAAGGTCTTCTGTAAACCAGTTGATTCTATGATTCTACTGCATGAATCTTGCCTTCCAGTAAGGACTTTTATGTGTTGGAACAACTGAAAACATGTTTAGGTGTGCAACTAGTTTGTAACTGGTTTTCTTGTTCCACCTTTCATTTCTTTTGGGATGCCCTGCTGCTCTTCCCAGCCAAGAGGCAATATGCAATGGCATACATGCATAGGAACATCTGGACTTTCTTCCTTGGGAAGTGGAACTAATGCTGCTAAACTGCATCTGTGGGGTTTTAGCTATCCAATAAAAATACTTGATGTTGAACTGCATAGGGGGAAGCGCACAAAGAAATGCTCTGTGCTAGGAGGAAGGATGTTCTGCTGTGTTCTCCATGCCTGCAATGCTCACCTCTCAGCCTTTGTAGGGAGAGCAATCAGCTTCAGTTTTAAGTTTTTACTGAAACTTTTCCTAGATAAGCATCTCCTCCTCCTTGTTGTCCCTGGAGCCTTTGGAAGAATTATGTGGGAAGCAAACTTTTAATTTTCTGTGTGCTTTCCACAGTTGCGTTCTTGTGCTGCAAGTCCCAAATTTTCTGCCTGAAATTTAAAATTGAGATGTTGTGGGCCAGGTCAGTGCTGACTGTGTTGTGTCCCAGGGAAAATGAGATACATCCCAAGAAAATGACTAGTGCTCCAAAATCAGTGATAATGTTAGGATGTGATACCCTGCGGTTGCGAGGGATTTGACAGATAGGAGATCAGGAGTTCCTTGTTTCCTAATACATATTCGCTCAGCTGCAGTGAAAGAGCTAACAAATACTGTCATGTTTCAATAAACTAAGAACAAATACAGTTGTGCTGATGGATGGTCTGGTTGTGTTTGGTTGTTTCAGTTTGATTCCTAACAAGGAACTACACAAACTTGAGAGATTAGATGTGGCTCGTGAAACAACAGCCAATGTCATGAAAATCAGTGGAAAGGATGTAAAGAACTGTAAGGGGAGGTGGCCAGTATGGAGGCAGAAGTCTGAGTGGTTCCAGTTTTATCTGGTATATAGATGGATGCCATATGTATCTTGTCATATATTGTTTACTTCTAAAAACCTCCTTTAGCTATACCGCCATTGGCAGTTCTTGTCTTATAAATGCCTGTGGACTCCTGCTGGTGAAGGCACACAAGAGGAGGTGCTTGAGTACTTGAATCAAAGAGCTCAAGTATTTGCTGTTTGAGACAGTCTCTCCAAGAAGAGATAAAGTAATGTATTTCATATCCTGTGTAACTGTATGCAGTTCTCAACCCCAAACACTACATCTATTATGTTTCTGAGCATCAGTTTATATTCTGTAAACTAGTAATGTTGGGCTGATAGCTCACAATTGCACGTAGTGAAATTGCCACTCACTGTATGTTATTGCTCTGCCATAATTACAGCGTCATTTGCCATGAAGTGATTCTTATGTTTTAATATAAATGTGGGTCATGCCATTGTGTCATCCCATACCTTGGGCACAGCAGGAACATGTGTAAAGTCACGTATATCATCACTACAGCAGTTTATAGTTCGTGGTGTATCAATGCAGTCAGCTTTGTGCACTTGCTTCTTTTTTTCCGTACCCACCCTTAACTGGTGTATGCAAAAGTGTGTCAACTTTGTAAAACTGTACCTGCTCTGAACCTCCTTCTCATACTTCTAAAACACAGTGATATTTATCTTGCTTTTGTTATTTTCTGTTTATATTTCAGTGTCCCTGCTTTCTCTTGGTTGTCTTCTTTGGCAAGGTCTGTGAGAAACTGTGGTATTTTAGACTTTATTTATGCCAAATTAAGTCTGTTAAAACTTCTTGAAACCTGATCTTGTAAGAGTTCTAATATGGAAAAAAAAGGAAAATAAAAAACCAGGTTGGCATCCAGAGCCATGGATGTTTATCTAAACTGAACTTCTGATTCCTCTTGAGGTTTGCTGGTTCACTACTGGATCTGTTTCTGTCCAGTTAATTAGTTACAACCCCCTAAACCACAGACTTGGAATTAAAGAAAACAAAGCCCCAAGCCTCCACATAGTTTGATGCAAGAAGAAACTTCAGTTAAACTGAGAAGTGCATTTACGTTGCTGTTTCCCAGTTTGCAATGCAAACTGGTGTACAGATGAGACAACAGCACATCATTGATACTGGATTCATGCCAGATGTATTAATGTGACAGTCTAGTGTCTCCCTATAATCTTTCTCCTCTTTCTTCTCTGACGTCGGTTTCTCCTTCCAGAGGTATGGCAGAGATTATTTTCTTTTTTGTGTGAGTGGTTTGGCTCTGGGCGGTGCGGTTTACAGGGAGTACAGAATGCCTGGTTTTGATAAGACTTTCTGCTCTTCTGTTTTTAGGACAATGTAGATCAGACTTCAGCTCATGGTCGGCGGGATCTGGTGGAACCAGGGTTCCAAGAACCATCTAACCGCATCTCCCTGAATCACCAAGGTAAGTAACAGTGGGTGGCAATTGTGGGTCCTCGTGGGGATGCTGAGATGGTTTTGCCTCCATGTTGCCATTTCTCCGTGTAATTTAAAAAAAAAATAAAAATAAAAGGAGGAGAGGTGAAGGAATAATTTCTTGTTACAACTGTCCTTCGAGCTATGGATGGAGATGATGAAGAACTTGTGGTGCGTCTCAAGGCCTGTAGCCCAGACTGCTTCTGGGAGTGGGGAGGAGTGAAGTCCTGAAATTGGAATTCAACATTTCCAATGTTAAAGTTGCATTTAAAAAAAATCTTTGGCTGCCGTAAGAAGGGTTCAGGGCTCTGGCTCAACTTCAGCTGTAGAAGTCTGTCTTTGCATGACAGCCCTTTTGGGGAAAGAAAGTCCTGAACTAAACATGGTAATGCTGGTGCAATAGTTTAGCTTCTGTAATACAGCAGGACCATACAAAACATGAAAGTTAAAATAAATCTTAAAAGTCTTTCTTTGACCATTTCTGCCTGTTTAGATGCCTAAAGAAGACAGTTACTATTATAGCAGGGACTTTCTTTTACTTTGGAATTATTAGTAATAGAGAGTGCCATCTTAATCAGTGAACCCCTTACCTTCAGGGTTCCCCATGGCTTAATTTGGAGCCAAGTCCTTGAAGGTCATCTTCGAATGTTGTTTCTTCAGTGCAGCAATGAATAGTAATGCAGTCAGCACAAGGCTATTGAAACAAAAAAGGTCATGAATGTATTACTTAAAATATTTGCCAAATATGACATTCTTAACTTTTCCTTTAAAAACCAGCTTCTTTTGTTTGCCAAGGGCAGCAAGACTGGAATTTCATGACTTGCAGATCCTCAAGACTATTTAAGTTTCACAAACAAGTCCCAGAATGTTATAGGGAATGTACTTTAATTTACTTCCCTCGCCATGCCCCAAGTCTTCAGTTTTTTAAAGCTTTGCTTTCAGTGGAAAATAGAAGGTAACAGATTGCCATGTCATTCAGTCTAAAACTTCTACAAGCACAGGCAGTATGTTGTGTCATGCTTGTATAGATACAGTGGAGTTTTTATAAGTTCCATTTTCATTCTTGTTAAAATGATACTGTTAATTTCACCTACCTTGGGATGCACAAATCCTGGAGCAGATCTATATAGGTGACTTTTTCTGTGGTTATTTGTATATATTCCCCTTTAATCAAGGGATTTTTTTGGGGGACACATCCTGAGTGGTCTAAGTTTATGTGTTAAAGTATGTGTGACTGCTGCTTACAGGCATGACACCTGCTGCTTTGGTATCTTTTTGAAAACTAAAGGGACCATAAGCATGATGTTATATCATGTTCTGTGTGTTTGTTCTGTCCAAGTGTGAGCATCTGTACTCTTTCACAGCTTATGAAATATGATGTCCAAAAGCTTGAAAGTACAAGTGTTTTAAGAGCTGTGACATATTTCAGGAACTGATTTATGAACAGTACACAGAAAAATATAACATGAAGAGCTTCAGAGGGAGTTGTGACACGGTCTGAACTAACTCCCATGCAGTTTTATTAGTCACAGAATAAATAAACTAGATTATTAACATAAAGTGGGGGGTTAAATTCTGTGGCAGCTGTTTGCTTTGCCTTTTTACTCTTAAACTATGTTACCCATTACTTTATATTACAGTTTTGCTGGCACTAGTGAAAAACGTAGAGTAAAGCTGTATCTAAAAGCAACTTGCAGGGCCACTGTTTGCATTTAATAAATGAATCTGTTTGGTGATATGACTTGATAACATTGATGGTAAACCAAACTGGTTTAATACATATTTATCATGAGCAGAAATTGTGGAAGGGTTAGAGTTGGATAAAATATTTAATGTATTAGGTGCTCCCTGTCTTTTTAGTGTGCTGTGCCTTAAACTCTGCAGCTGAACTTTGAGCAACCATACCTACTATGTTTTTTTATGTATACACTTCCTATTCATACCTGACCACATTGCTTAGTCTGCGCAGCAGATTTGCTAGTTTCTGTTGAATATTAACTTATAGCCCTTGGCTTTTCACTGGGAGAGCTTTGGTACAAGCACTTGAAATTCTGAACCTGAACTGCTTTCCACAGCCTATAAAAATGGTGATTAGCTTCCTCCCAGGCATCTGAATCTCTTCAACACAAGCTGGAAAAAGAGCATTCAAGTGGAGACTGAGATATCCCTGCCAACTGTCCCTGCGTGAATAAGCTCTTTCTTGTGAAGGGTATTTCAAGTGCATGTTTCCTGCTGAATCACTCTTTTTTACACAAGCAGATACTTTATAACTGTTCAGCTTTTTATTTTAGAAGAATATCTTGTAAAAATTGAGGAGTAGAGAATACCTTTTATAAAGTGAGGGGTCTTCAAAATAGGCAGGTTTCATATGAAATAGATGTAAGAAGTTGAGTGCAGATAGAATAGTATTTTTTCCTAGAAATAACTGCTTATGTGTAGGTATGCTGATAAGCTTGCTTTCTCTAACAATAAGTATTTTTCTCTAAACCATGAATTAGCATTCATTTTTCAGTGATTGTGGTACTTGGGCAAATTTCATAAAGCTCCTAAACAGAGAGCAGGAACTAAGATTTCTTACCTCTATTCCCCAAAAGCTACTTCATAAATTAAATGTGATAGGAAAGAGCAAGCTTCATTCAGCTGAAGAATACTAATATCCACTGATGTAAAAGAGTAGATAGACTTCAGCTACCTGTAGAAATTACAAAATTTAGCAACAGCCAGTTAGGATTAGGCATTTAATAAACAGCAAGTCAAGTCTCTTTCCAGCAGTCCCTTCCAGAAGCTGTAGTTAAGCCTCTAGGCTTAGAGAACAAAAATACATCTGAACTATGTGGCATCTTATAAAGTGTTATGGAAGGAGGTGAAGGAACAATCAATAAAATTATTTACCATCTGTAAAAACACCAAGAGGAAGTGAGAGCATCCTTAGGATGGGACAGGTAATGTTATTTTTCTATTTTTTCCCCTTCAGGAGTGGATTGTAGAGGTGGAGGACACTGCAGCCTCCTGAGCCGTGTCTCACTTAGCAAAACATTCAGCACTCAGAAACGTTTAATAATTTGCAGTGAGAGGTTCTTTGCAGTCTGTGGCCTGCGGCATTTGTACCCTGCCCAGTAGCAAGGGGCAGAGCTGGGGAGCACAGTGGTGGTCTTAGTCAAACACCTGCATTCAGGGGGAGATGCCATTTTGAGGGCTTCTATAGAAGTGATGGGCTCCAGCAGTTGTTCTCCCTGTCCCATCCCAAAGGATGCTGCTGGTTCTTCTCTCTTCCAAGCACCCTGGCATTGCAGCCTCTGTTCATCTTGGTTGAGTGCACTGCTCTGAGGTGCCACCAAAGTTAATCTTGAATGTGTCTCAGCAGTAAGACAAGTTCTGTGGACTTCTCCTGCATTGCCGAGGACTGGCCTTGACATATAGCAAAATACACCATGTCACAGAAAACTGTAAGCCCAACTGAATTTGTTTACTCTAGGACTTCAAAGGTGTTTAACCTGCCCGTGCTGCTACCATGGTTTCTTGTCTTGCTCAGTACTTCTGTGTTTTTCTTTTTTGAAGCATGTTTCAGAGCTTATTTTTCCATTTGTGTTTCTATCAGGCAGCAAATAGTGCCAGATCTAGTCCTGGCCATGAAGTTTATGGGCAGTACCTTTCATTGGTACTTGATGCGTACTTTTTGAGATTGTGCAGCTACTTCTTGTTCAAGATTTTGAAGCCAAGCATGAATAAGACGCATTTTGTCACCTTGTCTTTCAGTGGAAGTATTAGACATGCAACTTTGGCACTTTCTCTGTGTGTGTGCTTGTGGGATGATTGTCATTGCACAAATGTGTTTTGCACATGTGGTACCGCTGACTCCATTGCCAGGTGGTTTTGGCAGCAGGAAGAAAACGGTGCTATGAGTTGTTTTAGGCAGCCGCTGTCCTTTGTCACCATCCAGCACATCCTTTGGCCTTTCCTGATTGGTCATGGTAGGAAATGATGCCTGTAGTAAGATGATGATGCTGTGGTTCTGGATCATTTGGCTTTGGGTTTCCTGCCTGTGTGTACAGACAACTTGTTCCCACTGAAACTGGAGGGATCTATAGTAACTACGAATTTGCATTGCACTGCAGCCTCCTCTTCAGGTAGATGTTCTCCTGTACCTTGCTAGTAATTAGCACATTAGCTTTTATAGAGGTCGTTAATGTCAGCAGTGGTGGAGACTTCTCTAGCATACTGCCTGGGTCCAAGAAATTCAAGTCTCTGTAAATGCAGACAGACTTTTGAATGAGTATGGGCTTAAATGAAGTATTACAATCCCTAAGATTTAGCCCAGAGAAATAATCTTGTGTAGCACTTTCCTCCACCACTATTATTATTATTACTACTTGCTTTTAATATATTTTGTTTTATATCTGCCCAAGGATAGGCATAGGAGGTTAAGACAATTTTGTTATTCGTTCTATAGCTAAGGAGGAGTGTGTTTAGTAACAGCTGGTGCTACTAGTGATATGCTGCAGTTGTGGGATCAGACTGGGATAACTTGGTTATTTGGTGTATCAGAACTAACCCATGTTTTGGAAGAATCCAGCTGGTACTGAATTGAAAATGCAGAGTGAAAAACAGATAGTCTTGTTTGTATTGCAGAGACAATTCTGCCAGACATTCATGAATTCTCATGCTTTGTATAAATGTTGTTGTCATTGTCCAGCCTTAGGAAAAAAATCACAATTAGTGCCAAAAAGATTTACACTGACTACCCTTACACAGCGAGCAGAGCCTCTGCTTCCTGCCTGGCTCATTGCAGTACTTTTGTCTTGTTTTGGAGAAGGCTTCCATTGTATTTGGTGATGAATCTTGTTAGCACAGCTACTAGGAGGGCACCCATAATAGCTGTGTAGAAGTTTAGCTTCCCTCATTATATTAGTTCCCAAACTCTTAGGCTGACAGAATTCTGAAGAAAAGCAAAAAGAAAATAAAAGAGAAGACAAAGTAGGTTGGTGTTCAGTGCAGATAATTTAAGAGATTTGCAGCAAGCTACAGGAAGACAAAATAGACAAACTGATTTTAGCAGGAAGACTGGATATAATAAGGTTAGTAATGGTGATGGAGTGAAATCAGTGAGATGAGAAGAAACAGACCAAAACTGGTTTAAAACATTGCATGTTCAGGGGAACATATTTACAGGTGACTGGATTTTCTTTTTTTTTTTATTGTTGGTTTTTATTTTCTTTCCCCCATGGCAACTTTTTGTATCAGTTTTGCAAATGTTAAGTTCTGAACATGTTTAAAACTAAATGTGTTCCTCTAATGCCGCCTGACATGAGTAAAGAAAGTTTGAATACCCCATAGTTGACAAGCATGGGATTTTGAGCCTGTTAAATCTCAGGATTCAGTGGGTCCTTTGGGTTAATTTCTCCAGTGGGATTCAGCACAGGGAAGAAACCCCCTGTCTTGGTTGTGTAGGGTGTAGTGTGGTTTGCCTTGTGGCCTTTATTCGTTGGAAGTTTTACAAGCAGAGAGGTAGAAAAAATAGAGAATTTTAAAGTAAGCCTGAATAAGAAGTATTACAATATTAAATATTAATCTTCCTTATTTATGTAACTGTCAAAGTAAATTTGAATCATATTTTCTTCTGTGGCCTGTGGGAAAATGGTTATTACCAGGTTTACAATGAACTTCTTATGTTGAGGAGAACATGGTTGCTAAAGCAGAGTGGCTGCATTGAGAGAGCAGGTGAGGTTGGCTTCTTTGCTTGAGATAGTCCATGACACATCATACCCATCCCTTGAGGACTGAAGCTGTATGGGTGTATGACATCTGAGAAGTTGGGTTTTTTTTTCATACTGAAGCTAGAGGGATTGTGTTCCTCAACCTTCTCTTTCAAGATCTGTATCTCCACTTATCATGGGGAGGGGTGGAAGGAGATTCACATGGTGTGATTTAGGGTAGATTTGAAGACTAGGGTGTGATTAGAAGCTAGTTTCTTGTTGTTATTGTTCAATTCTTGTTCAAGGTATTAGGAGGGGGAGGCATAAACTGGGCATCTGGGTGGTGAGATTCTATTATTTCTTTCCAGATCCTCAGAGCAAGAGGGTTTACGTTCCTCACCCTTTAATGTCTTACTTACTGAAGGACAAGTTAGGTTAGTATTAGTATACGCCTAAAGTGATGACTTTAAGAAACTCACCGCAAATGAGATAGGGAGAGGGAGATGCAGTGAAATAAAGTGTAAAATCAAATGTAGTTTTAAATTCACTTTTGTCATTTTAAATTCACTTTTGTCCTCAATACTAAGGGATGTGCCAGGTTGGACGGGGCTTTGAGCAACCTGGTCTAGTGGAAGATGTCCTTGCCTGTGGCAGGGGGTTGGAACTAGGTGAACTTTAGTGTCCCTTCCAACCTAAACCAGTCTGTGACTTCCTGCTACTACTGAAGCTGAGCTGCCTGTCAAAAAGAACACATTTTGCTTTGGCTAGGTAATGCAAGAGGTGTAGCGTAGGGACGACCTCTCTTCTTATCTGGGGGTGTGCACTCTTGAGCATCCTGTAGCAGACTTTGTTCTGCAGCTATCACACCATTTCAGTGGAGTGAAACGGCGCACTTTGGGGGCGGTCAGCAAAGTGCTGTTATGTGCACAAGGGCATAGCTACCCTTTCTGAGTGCCTGCTCTGTCAGCAGGAGGCAAGTGTGTTTGTTTACTGCTGGCGTGCTGCCCCAGAGGTATATCGGCTCAGTGAGGTGATGTCACCGGCGGCACACATACTTTCTGTGCTGGTGCGGCTACTCCGGTTGTGTTGGGGCGACTGGCTGCCTGCCCAGCGCCTGGCTGCTGGCAGCCTGATGCAACAGCCTCGCCGGAGACTGCCCATGAGGAGCAGCACCTTGCATGGGCTGAGAGAGGCCTCCCGGAGGAGGGCAACCTGCAAGTCGTGTTGTGGAGACAGTGTTGTCCAGGCTTTTCATTCCTGGGGCTTGAGCTCATGAGCCTCCAATGCTGCTGTTGGAAATGGCGTGCTTGGGGAAACTCAGATGCCAGAGGGAAACCGATGTCTCATCATCTGCTCATGATGAAGTGCTTCTCCCAGGTACCTGAGCTTGTTTCTTCTGCGCTTGTCTCATCTCTTTTGTGAGCAAAAAAGGCCCCAGATCCTGCAGGTATTGCACTCTGTATATGTTACTTACTCAGCAGCTTGCACCATCCCCATCCTTTGTGTAAGCAGGTTGCTAAAGCAGCCAAATGTTATAGATTTCACTGTTTTTAAATTGCTTTGTATACTTAACTTATTTACTGTCCAACAGGTATAGGGAGGCTTGTGGTCCCGGGTTGTGCTCTGCCTCCTAGGTGGCTCATTTCTTCCATTTGAGCTAATGGTCGTAATTGATCTTACTGATCTGAAATGCCCTCTTCTAACTTAATCAATACAAGTTAACTCTAAGATACTGGGATGAGCTCATGTTGTCTGGCATAACTTTATTGCCTTTATGTTTTCTTTTGTAATCTGACTAAATTGGTTCTGTCAAGATGTTAAGAGCAGAAGGATGAAAATTAATACTTATCAGGAAAGGCTCTTTTCGATAGCTTCTGGATGACATTTTTAATGTGGCTGAGTTGAATTCTTGCCTGTGCTGCTCCACCAACTTCCTGCACATCCTTGGGTTTTGTTTATTTCCCCCCTGTTATGGGGCATGTTTTAAGTGTATTTAGCTTTATGTAAGAAGCTTTTGAACCTTTCAGTGGAGGTGTTATACCCAAATGTCAAAACATGGCTGTGGGCACTTAAATAGTCTCAGTACTTACGAGCTTTCCAGCTAAGAAAGGTGATTTATTAAGTAGCCTAGATCTTGATCATGCCATCACAATGACAGTTGTTCAGTGAAAAGTGTCTCTGCAGCATCAGAATATTAACTTCAAATTCTGACACCTTAACCAAAATCAAATCCCAAGTTTCAAAGGCAGTTTGACATGTAAAGGCCAAGGGTATGCTTAGAGATGGAAACAATCCATGCTCATTGCAGCCTTAATGCCTGTTATGAAATACTGCTTGGAAGATTATTTTCAAAAGTAAGTATCTCTAATTTTTGAGATAAAAGTACAATGTCACTGTGCAAGGTCAGTTTTAATGGAGAGAGAACTGCCTTTCAGTATCTGATTACATGGAAAGCTCTAGGGCACTAATGGGGCTCTATGACTGCTGTGTTCAAGTCTGAAATAAAGCTATTCTGCTTATTTGGACACTTAAAGAGTGTCACCTATAAATAGATCAGAAATTGCCATTTGTCTGCAACGCATGTAATGTTTGAAACTACTGTGACTGATGGGGGGGCCTATGTTCTTTTTAAAATCTGTCTACTTTGATAAATTCTGTATTAAGAACACAGTGTTACTGAATGTCTCTGTGCTTTCTGAAGCCAATGAGAGGTAAAAGTCCCCCTTGCTTATGAAGCTTGTTTCCAAAAGTGTGGTAGCAGTGAGTGGTGTGGCAAAGGAGGAGGCAGTTGTAATGCTGGAGACTGCTCCCTGAATTCTTGAGATTGGCTGGATTCGAACTTCACAAGAAACCTTTTAACAGCCTGACTTCACCAGTACATTTAGTGATCCTGGGACTAGATATCCCCCCCACCCCTTGCAATGAAATCCATTTAACTCCTTCAGATAAAGCCCTAGTTACTCCAACTCCCATTTAAAGTACAGGGATCTGATCTGTGTCCTGTCTCTGATGAGCCATGCACCTTTGATCTGTCTTGTGATGGCAGATAATTTCTAATAGCTGACACAATGCAGCCCTCTTGTCTGCAAACAATTCTGAGAGATATGTGTTCAATTTTTTAGGCTTTTGTTTTTCCCTGACCTTCAAGGTTGTATTTTTGGTGTCTATCAAAGTAGTGATAGGGTGGAGAACAGGCAGTACAGCTCTTGGTTTCCTTCCATTGTTTGTCCTAATGATAAAAGTGTCCTAACCTTTTGTTTCTGTCTCTTTCCAGTTCTTCAGGTGGGGCAGAATATAAGTTAATTTTGCATTTTATGAGCTCCAGCCTATAAATAAAGCTTTCATCATCTTAGGAATGAATACAGAAATTCACTTTGCTCTTCTTCTGAAAAATAAAAATTATTAAATAGCCAAGCAATGTCTAAGTCCATAACATTTCCAGGGCTAAGAAACAGAGCAAGGGTGAGGTAAGACTTGTTTGCAAGAGTAAAATGGGGTGTATTTGTGATACAGCAGTTCTCCTGGCAAGGGCTTCTGTTGCTTTAGGATTCCTTATGATGCAACAACTTGGTGCCTTTCCTTTTCAGTTGTTAGATGGTCTTAATTAGAGGAAGAATTACTAATGCTGACCAAATGTTGGCTTTGTGCTTCAAAATCAAATGGATTTTAAAAGTTGGCTAACACTATTATAGCAAATTTAGGTTAAGCAGTCTGAGCAAGTGTAGAATTAATTTAAGGTTTTAGTATCATTTTCTGCACGTTAGAACAATTTTCAGGAGCTTACGTACTAGAAAACCGGGATTATTGCATAAAGGTGTAATACATCTTGCAGCTGAGAGGAAAATGCCCAATTCAAGTTACAGCTTAAACATCATCTTTCTTAGAAATCATTTTCTAATCTGTTTATGAAAAAGTCTGGTTCTGCCAGGTGACTGGGAAGGTGAGGTCTGCGGATTTTAAGGCTTTTCCAGCATAGGAACGTATGTCCTTTAATCGAGACAAACAAGGTGCACTGGAATGTGCTCA
>JAOEHX010011942.1:0-22470 GCA_025448015.1 Bolborhynchus lineola
GACCAACACCCCCAAGTCCTTTTCCGCAGAACTGCTCTGAATCTCTTCTCTGCCCAACCTGTAGCTGTGTCTGGGATTGCTCTGACCCAGGTGTAGGACCTTAAGAGTTGTCATGGTTAAACTTCATCAGGTTGGCATCAGCCCACCTTACATGTTCAAGTAAGTTAGCATCCAGGAAAGGTGTCTAGTATTCTCATCAGAAGGATTAATCTACGTGCATTCTGTGTAGAATCTCATAAAGATTACTCTGTGGGTTCCAACAGATTTTTGCTACTAATCTGTGTGCGAAAAACTTTTATTTACAGGTGCTGTTCATACTTGTATATGTTTAGAATATTGGTTATTGTTCTAGAGCAAAATTTCAAACCTCAAATCCTTACATTGTCTCCATTATTTTTAAGGTAAAATAGACTTTATATAGGACACTTGCATCTCTAGAAAGCCTACCAAATATTTAGTTAAACCTTGAAAATTTAACCCTGATGGCTCATAACACTTTATGGATAATTGAAGTGTCTCTTTTCACAGTTGGATTTTATTCTCTTAATTATAGGTTGACAGTTATAGAGACAATAAATGTAAACAATGTTTTATATACCAAGTGATAAGAATCCTTTTTGCATTCTTCCTTTTTTTTCAATACTTACATTTTTTGTACATTTTTTAAGGGTTCTCTGTTAAAGATCCTTAAGCTTTTTTGTATTTTATAGCTATAAATTTAGAACCTTACAGTTTTTTGATCACAATGCTTATGTGATCACAGCTGCGTCTTCCAAATGGGATGATTATTTGAGTAGCACATGGAAAAATTTAGAGTAATTTTGGTGGTCATTATATTGGTGCTACTCTAATAATATTTGGTTGTTTTAACAGAACTTTTTTAGTTATAGCTTAAAAAGATTTCAGAAGTATAAAACTCTTCTAACATTCTTACAGAATTGGTTGGAAATGAAAAAGCACTTCCTACGGGAATCGAAGAGGATTGAAAAGGAGAAAGCTGAAAATCTAAGGAACAGTATTGAAAAGGTTTGTTTACATTCTCATTTAAGAAGTTGACAAACTATAGTTCTTTGAAGTATGCTTACCTGTGCTTTATGCCTAATTGCATCACTGCTATTGTAAGGCATCCTGTTTTTAATAAATAACATGAGGTGAGTTGAAACACTAAATGATGTGTCCCACTTCTTATGGTTGCTGTAAAAGTGTGTGTGGCTGATGTTTCCCTACTCATTTTCATAAGGAATGTTAAAAGTGTGCTTCACAGAGTAATTTTCAGGTTTGCTTCCAGAGACCTTGGGAGGTGCAACCTTTGAGATGTTAAGTTTTGTTATTAAATTTGGCCTATGTTAGAAAATAAGTTTGCTCCCTATCTCAAGAGATGTTTATTTATGGAAGACTCTATTTTGATTAGTACCATACAAAATTCTTAGATTTGGCTTTTAAATATTTATGATGTTTCACTTCTAAGCATTTACCATGTATTTCATATTATTCTACACATAATTCGCAGGAGTAGTTTGTCTCACTTGGTTAAGTTAAATTAAAAATGAGCATAGAAATAAACCATTCTATATAGTTTACATTTAGTATTGACTTGGAATGTTGTCTGCAAATCATTTTCCATTTCCACATCACTCTCTGTTATCCTACATTTGATAATGAATTTAAAGCGTACTATTTCAATTATAGTTTTATATTTAAATGCATTTAAATATAAACTTATTTTCATTCTAGAAAGAAGCTGTTAAAAGAGAGGAAGCAATTGCATCTTTTGAAGCATGGAAAAGAAAGAAAGTAAGAGAAGCAAAGAAGTTAAGAGAAAAAAAGAAGCTTGAGGAACTTCAAAAAAATGAAGTGGCAGAACAGAATAAGGATAAAAGTGAAGCAGCACAGAAGGTGATGTGAAATATGTACATGAATGTGTATCAGATATGGTTCAGGAGATTGTTGAGAGTAATTTTGACTAATCTAGCAGGACAGAAAAGCAAACCAGATTCTAAAATCAAAACATAGTAGTATTTTAAGAAAGCTCCAATTAGAATCTGTTCTGTTGGAAGTATGTAATATTTACATTTGCACCCAAACAGACATTTTTCCATATTTCTGTTCTACTAATTGAACATAAAATAAACTCCATAATGATAACTGGGAAAAATAATTTATTCCTTTTAGATACAGTGATATGCGTTTCTGAGCAATACTACAAGCAAATATTCCAAAATTGGAATGTGCAGAAATTAGAAAAAAATACTAATACGGAAAAAGCAAGTGAAGTATTCACAGAAAGGTGAGGCGTAAGGTTTCTAATGAATCTGTAGTTTTCTTCAGGCATTTGAAAAATGGAAAGAAAAGAAAAAGGAATATTTAAGAGAGCAAAGCAGAAAGGAAAAACAATTGGAATCAAGAAAGAAGAAGAAAGAAGAGGAACTGGTTGCAGAGAAGAAGAGAGACAGCATGTCAGCAGTTGAAAAATGGTACTACTCCACTGCGGTTTGGAGTATCATAGTTTCCACATCTTTGTTTATAAATGCAAGAGGTCTTCTTTGAGTGCTTGATGTGCTTTGAATTGGGAGCGAATGACATGCTTGGGATCATGATCTTCAGTCCCAATGGAGAACAAGTGTAACAAAGAGAACAAGCTTCTCCCACTTCAGCAACTTATGCTTTCCTCCCCAGGAGGCTACTGTCTAAGCAGAGATACTGCAACTGAGAAGTAGTATTCATTGAGTGGTTGATGAGAAGCTCAGCATGAGGTGGCAGTGTGTGCTCAAGTTCCAGATAGTCAACACTGTCCTGGGCTGTTTCAAAGGAAGCATGACCAGCAGGTCAAGGGAGGTGATTCTACCCCTCTGCTCTTGTGAGACCCCAGCTGGAGTACTGTGTCCAGGTCTGGGGCCCCCCAAAGAAGAGGGAAGTGGACCTGGCTCGAGGGAGTCCAGAGGAGGCCACAAAGATGATCAGAGGGCTGGAGTACCTTTCTTATGGAGGCAGGTTGGGGGAGTTGGGCTTGTTCAGGCTGCAGTAGAGGAGTCTCTGGGGAGACCTTAGAGCAGCCTTCTAATACCTAAAGGGTGCTTACAGGAAAGCTGAAGAGGGACTTTTTGCAAGAACATGGAGTGATAGGACAAGGGAGAATGGTTTTAAACTGAAAGAGGGTAAATTTAGATTAGGTGTCAGGAAACAATTATTTACTGTGCAGGGGGTGAGGCAGTGGAACACGTTTCCCAGAGAAGTTGTGGATGCCCTATCCCTGACAGTGTTAAAGGCCAGGCTGGGTGGGTGGAACTGCATGATCTTTGAGGTCCCTTCTAACCCAAACCATTCTATGATTCTGTGATTCTATAATTTGTCATCTGATTAGTCTCATGCTTCATTACCAAGCCATAGGAAGGAAGGTAAATCTTTATGTAAAAGTTCTATGGAATACAATGTGTGAATGTAGATGTATTCAGAAGCGAATAAGATGTGTTTGCTGGAGCAATTCTTTGTTAATTTTACAAGACAAAAATTTTTCATAGAATACGTGCAACTTACTATTACTCACAGAAGTCTTAAGCCTGTTTTTTGTGATACCAAAACAGGGTGAAAGTAGTACAGAAAAGCTGATATACACGTTAGAATAGTAGATTCATGTATACCTCGGAGATACATGAAGGTGTGCTTTGAAGATTGTAAATATACGTTTTGATCTTTTATCAAATGTGTAAAATATCTCTTTTGACTCAGTTTATTTAATCAGTCACAGGTGCAGCATTTATTCTGTTACGTGATGATCTCCTGTTCTTCCCTGTCATTATACAGGAATGAAAAAAAGGAACAATATATAAAACAGAAGAAAGCAGAAAAAACCCGAGAGAGAAGAAAGCAGGAAATTCAACAGGCGAAGAAGGAAGAAAAAAACAAAAAGGCTATGGAGGAATATGAAAAATGGCTGGTATATTTTTCTTTTCACTTTGTCAAAACCAGAAAGATTAATGCATTAATGAGTGTGAAAACAAGTATTGTTATACTTTTTTTCGTGCTGTTATGAGAGAGGCCAGATGATGGCAGCATTACATAGCTAGTTCCCAAAATTTCTTGAGCAAATTGACAAAATATGGCAAGCTTGATATTTAGCATGCAAGAAAACATATTCTGCCTATCTACATGTCATAGTGTTTTGCATTTTATAATTAGTCTTAATTTTTTGACATTCAGTGTCAGGAGCAACCATCTCTGAAGGGTCAACCATCCCAGCAAAGCCAAGCAGCGTTACCAGCAGCAGCAGTGTGCATATGTATTCAAAGAAGCATTTAAAGTGGAGATTTGTATACCTTAAAATATATGAAGACACTTGTAATGAGCATATCCATTTACTAGAAAGGGTGGAATTCTGATGTTCCCAACTATATTTTTCCTGCAGCAGTGTGCTTTAGTCACAGTTCTTAATCAGAAAAGAAACCTAGTACTCAAGTCCTAACAATAAGGCAATTTTGTCATTTTTCTCCTTGCTACAGAAGGACAACCTAGAAGTGCGCATACACTGTTTTCTTAAAGATGTGTGACTTGCTAGTTAAATGAAAACTTAGGGGGTTTATCCTCACCCTGTGACACATTCATCATAGTGACTTTCAAGGTTTTCTTAGAGTGAGAGTGCTTCTTCTGTTGTCTCTCTGTTGTGATTTTTGGTATACATCCTGTACATACAGTCTCTGTTACAATTTGTAAGAATGGGATCATGCAACTCAGCTGGTTTAAGGTCCTTAACATTCAGTTACATAAACCAGCAAGAACCTGCATGTTTTCCCTTCTATTTTCAAACCTTTTTAGTCTTAGGTTTAAGTCTTTTAAGATCTTCTTTGACCTCTTTCCCTCTTAGAATACCTCTGATTTCTGTAATGATTGGTAGGATGTGGAAGGTTTTCTTTGGTCTTCTTTGTCAAGTGATTTCCAGCTCAGTTTTGACAAATAATTAATGTCCAATCTTAGATTGTTTATTCCTGGTTTCCAAGGAAGGAATTACTATCCTCTGAATAGCTAACGCTCTGTCCCAGTATGCTCCACTTACTCAGACTATCCTCCATTAATGTAAATTGTATCCTCAATTAGTACAAAGCATGAAGTTACCTCTCATTGTAAATTTGACTTCTTTGCAGTCTTGGACTCTGAAGGTAAAAGAAATGTCCCCGTTTTTTGGGGAATGAAATGTGCTGCCTAGCACATGCTCCCCTGTTCAAATAGTGTATAAATTCATGAGGTCATCACTTCCATGAAATTATTAATGTAAGTTTTACCAGTTGGGGGAATGACCAGATGATGTACGGGTGCCTACATAAGAGGTACAGTTTGAAAAATAAGCAGGTGTTGGAGGATATGATAGGTACTGAATTGGTTGGCAGAGGAACCTCTAAAATTGTCTCATTTTCAGTGTCTGTGTGCAAGTGTTGGCTGACGTGTCTCATTCCTGGTCTTCACATTTTAACTTTCAGAAATTGTGCTGGCTTTTGCAGCTAAAACACTTTTATTTGAGAAAGCATATCAGACAATAGGTCTGTATCGTGTTTGGCCAGAATATCATCTCACTTCATATAGTAGTAGACAAAATGCACACCTTCAGTGAACTGCAAGAGAGAAATGCCCATGAAGTCACAATGTATTATCAAGGGCACTAGGATGATATCTGTCTACAGGTAGATAAACAAGCTTCAAATCTGAGAGGGCAGAGTTATGGAAGCCTTTAAGTGTATTACTTCAAATAAAAGGATTTTGTCTGACAGGAAATAGAATAGGGATAATATAATGGTAAGTATTCTGCTATGTTTTCATTACCATGCAATGGAAATACATGTGAAAATTCGTCCTCAGCTTTCCTGAACCAGGTGTTGACTATAATGCCTGGGTAAAACTGACATAAAAATCTCCTTGTAGTTTTTTCTAAAATATAAGTAACATTCTGCTTTTATGTTAATGGATATTTTGTTACTTAAACTTTTAGAGATAATTTTGTGAATTTTTGATGAGTGCATAGAGAAGATTACTTTATAAGCATGAAAATAAATGCCCTGAAAAAAGCTATTAACACTTGTTAAATATTAACATAAAAAGGATAATCTTGAGCTGAGATACTTTAATACTGCAGAGGAAATTTAAGCTTCTGATTTATTTGTTTCTTTCATAGTATTTGCCTCTTGCTACTCACCAAGTAGTCTTCAAGCTAATTTAGTTATTTTGCTTGATAAATGAGAGTTTTTTACTTAACGCGTAATGCCAGTGTCCACTCCTGTTCTGAGAAGTAGAACATAGAGAGGAACATGTAGAAAGTTTATAATGACAGACCAGTTTAATTTCCATTATTCTGAAGACAGTAATCTTGATACCTGTTTTATGTAAAGAGTGGGTATCCTAGATGTAATATGTTCTCCAGTTTATGTGGTAAACATTAACCTAGTATGAGCTGATGAAAAATAAGGCTGCTTTCAAATAATTCTTGAAGATCAACATAGTAAGTTTAAATGCCCTAGAAGTTTGAAATTTTACTTTGAGGGTTAAGTATGCTCAACACCTATTTTTGGCATTCTAAAGCTGCTTAAAAGCATCATAAAATGATGTACTAGGTGAATCTCATGGATTTGTTGCTTTTTCTGGGTTAGAAACAGCTGATGTGCATTATTCATTTCATGTGGTTTAATAAGATCTATCTGAAAATATATATTCGAATTTTAATCTCCTGGCATTCCAATACATTAGAAATAAGGCTGTTATTGTTACTCTTTTTAAACGTCATAAGGCTTCTGTGCTATCTAAAATTCAGTTATTATGTGGTAGTCATACTGCTAAAGAATGCAATCTTTCCGGAATTTTAAGTGAAAAATGTGTTCATCTTACTGGGCTGTTGAGTAGGAAACTTCCACAGAGAAATCAAACCATACAATCAAGTTGATACAGTGTATGACAAGCTATAGTATTGATTTAATCTTCTTTTCCTTTTAGTTCAAATAAAATTTATTATTTTAGGGAAGATTTTATCATTTGTGTCTTGTGAGAATATTAACTATAGATAGGACTAGAACATAAAAGTTTTGTTTGTGATGAAGGCAGAGAATAAGCCCAGGGAATAAGGGCTAGGATCATGAGTTATGTGAGGCTGCCATTTATCTTACTGCTATCTTGAAGGAGCAGGACTTACACTGCAATACAGTTCCATACATGTGAAAATACGAAACTTTTAGAATGCTTCAAAGTACTGGCTGATAGGCTGCAAAAGAGGAAAGGGCCGAGGTTGGATTTGGTATATTCCAATGGATTTGATATATCCACATTACATCTTTACTACCAAGAATATGTATGACAGTTTTTGGTCCTAGGAACGAACGCACTGTTCATGTGTCAGAAAGCCAGCTGCTCAAGGGCCTTTTATCCACGTGTCAAATGGGGCACTGTGCTCTGGTCCATGATGTCAACCTTGGTTCCACCAAGAAAGGAATTGCTTTAAGTCAGTTAAGTGGTCTGCTCAAGCATCCAGCACAAACTTGCAAGTGCAATACAAAAAGAACTTGCACCCATGAAAAACTCTCCAGTGCAGATGCACCCTTTGATGCTGTCCTCACAAAGATGAAATGGCAGTCATCTATATAAAATAAGCATAGGAAGAATGCTTATTTTATATAGAACAGAATGATATAGAAATTAAAAAATAAGTAATTGCTGATTATTTTTGAATGACATGTCTCTTGAAAATCATTAGTCATTCAGGCACAAAAAAAATATTGCAAGTATCTTGCCAATCCTTCATCATGCTAATTGCTCATCACTGAAACCATAGAAAATATCATCAGAACCTTGCAGTTTATAAATTAGATAGATACTTGTTTACAATTAAATTGCTTAATTCCCAATTTGTTCTAGTATGTGGCAAGTGTGATTTAATACAGAATGTTACAAAGATGTATCAGTGTTCTCATTACATGAGAACAACATATTTAGCATTGTGATTTAGGTATCCTCTTAGCAAAAAATAGGTGATTGAGACTAATTATATACAAGAAAAATACTGTACCTAATATACTAGGCCTTCTGCTGGGCTTTTTGCTTAGAGAGTGCTCAAAATCAGCCCATCCTTGAGGCAGGCACCTTAATCATAAATGACATTGAATGTGCAGCCTCTTGTGTAATTTTGCAATGTGTGACTGAATCCCTGAAAGGTAAATCTTCATTGCATGTTAACTTTTCACACAAGAAAGGTATAACAATAATTGTAACTTTTATGGTTTGGTGGTTGGGTTTTTTTTTTGGTGAGGACTTTGGGTTTGGTTTGTGGTTTTTTGACCCTTTTTTTTCGTTCTCAGGAAAAGGTAGAGATGAGAGAGCAGCTTGAGCGGAAGCAAAAGAAGTTGCAGGCTGTTCGTGGATATGGAGTGCCTTCTCCCTGGAATCCACCTGGCAAAGTCACATATTAAGAGTTACTGAGCTATCTATTGCCTTCTATGAGAAAAGATGATCCACAGTGTTCTGACAATGGTAGTCATTATTTCAATAAGAGCTGATTTTCACTGAATCCATTATAGATGTTGCATCCTTTCTTTTTAGATTGTTAGATTGTGAAATATAAAAAATAGCTTTTAAGTTAAAACTGCATCAAGCAGAAACGGGATTTCATGGGGACAAATCCAGTCAGCCATGTGATGCAACAAAAGAATTAAACTGGAATGCATATAATGTAAAATGATCCAGGACTAAGACTGTAGCTGTTAATGCCATAGAATCATAGAATGGTAAGGGTTGGAAAGGACCTTAAGATCATCTAGTTCCAAACCCCCTGCGAGTTCAGAGGTTCCATAGATTTCCTGCTTCCTGTGGGAAACAGCAGTTTCAGAGGCATGTTTTGCCGTTCACACAAAACCTCACAGAAGAACTGCAAGGGCAGAAGAGCGGTATTCTCATGTGGCAACCTTAGACACTGTTGTTTTTTTTTTCCTTTGGAACTTAATTTAGAGGCTTCTGTGGTTGTTTACACATGATCAAGTAAATCCTTCCCAAACACATTTTCATCATTGCTAATGAGGTTGTTGGTGTTGTAAATTTTTAAAATTCCTTCCTTTTTTTTTTTTTTTTTTTTTTTTTTGTGGCTATCTGCCTCACTGTTTTGGAAAAAATAGCAGGACTATGTGTCTTCAGAGCTCTTCAAATCTCTTGTTTGCCTGCTGTCTAAACTGAAACTGTTACTTACATTTGTATTTTCTATTTGAATTTTAATAATCACTCCAGATCAGGTTTACTCCTCAAATGTGCATTCTTAAAAAAAGCAAAACAAAACAACAACCACAAACCAACAAAACAAAACCAACATCACCAACCAAGAAAAAAACTTAGTCTATAAATTATAGATGTATTTTCTCAAATGAGAATCTTGCTCCTGTTTAGACTGACAGCCTCCTCAGGAAGTCAGAGGAACATCTGAGAAGTAGACTTTTTCACTCAAGGCCTGTGCTGTTCATAAATTGCTGAAATAGTCATTAATTCTGCATTTTATGCAACCCTGGGGCATCTCTTCAGAAAAGGAAAACCACAGGACCAGCAACTGAATGAATTTCTTTAGTTTCCTGAAGTTTTAAGTTTTAGGGAGAGCTACTGAGGATTTAGAGGCATTTGGTTTTGTTATAACTGTTTCTATTGTCAGAATGCTGAACAGGTGGAATTTATTGCTAGAATGTATGTAAAGGTGAAATCAGAAGGATATCTATTCTATCTCATATTTTTAATATGGGCCTGTTCATTAATTTTAGTATGTCCTCTAGTTTTGTGAATTCCTAATTCAGACCTTTTTGCAAAGTTTATGACAGGAAGAAGCTGGTGCTGGAAGGCTGAAAGGTAAGACGTATTTGCTAGAACAGTAGGTAGTGGGTAGTTGCCGTCATTAACCTAGTTTTATCAATGTGCAGTATAGAGGAAGGCTTGTAAAATGTCTAATATCTCTGTGCATACAATCTATCAATCAGCAGTTTCATGATGAATCTGTGAATCTTGACAATAATGGAGAGGTTTCACTAGTAGGTGTGCTGGATTTGTGTGCAGCCACATCATCTGACAATCAGATTCGATCCACCGTGAGGGGTGGTTGCAGATTTGATACAGCTTATAGATTATGAAATATTTTTACTCAGGACCAGGTTTTCATATATTGCCTGTTATTTTATATTGCAGCTGCTTTTTGTGCACCTTGTTAATGGTAGCGCTGTTGTGTATTGGGATTTTTGAGCAGGTCTGTGCTGATCCTACCTCTTGCTTTCAGTTCTGTTTCTTCCTCAAAAGAAAATCTAGCTGGACCTGCCTTTTATTATTTTATTTGTTCTCACTTTCTGCCACTGGGCTGCACATGTAGAAATGTTGTGGCTGGAAGAGTTTTTGTTCCATTGAGGCGTCTGTAGAGAAGCTAGGGACTTTTGTGACACCCATCCTTTGATTATATTCAGTCTGCAGGTAATGCACACTTCAGTCTTCCAGTGGACCGTATTGACAATAGTGATCTTTTGGCCCTTTTGAGAGACTCAGGTTTGTGCCAGGAGTCATCACCTGAATGCTGAACTAGGTAGGGCAGCATTCACACGGGTCCATGCTAAGCTCGTCTTTTCCTGTGGGTTGAGGAAGACATTTGTCAAGAATGGGAAGGGTCAGGAAAGAGGCTAGAGCTTTGGCTGTGTTCCTAGGCCATTTGTTTTTTTCTTGTAGGCGCTCTCTTCACAGTAATACCCATGCTGATCATCTTGCACTGCAGTGTTGCAGTGCACTGCATTACCACAGAAGTTCCCAGTTAGGGAATCCTGTGCATTAGTTTTTTTGCAGAGATCCAGCAAATACATATTTTTATCTGGCTTAGGCCAGTCTGTAGCAGAGATACTGCACAGAAATGAATACAGGGCTTTCATAAACTCAGGGACTGGATCTGGCTGTTACCTCATGGGAGGTCAGGCATTTCTTCCAGTAATAGTGATATCACAATGACAGTATTGGCGTCCAAAGAGAAAGAATCCACTGCCAACAGAAACTTTCAAGAAGTTGAGATGTCCATCCAGAGCAGCTTCAGTGGGGAGCAGAAGAAGTAGGGAAAAATGCAGATACCAGCAGGAAAGGTAGCAGAATTACAGCACTGTCAGAATGCCACAGAACTGCCAACTCCAAATTGATCAACCCAAATTTCATGGAAAAGTACTGAATTCAGGCATTTAGGCTGGAGCAATGATGTGCATCATTGGTCCTCTAGGCTTCTAGCACTTGGAGCCTTGAACACAGGGTTAGTACATTGAGAAATTATAGCTATATCATGGGAAGATGTAGCAGACAGTGGAGTTTGTTGTATAGCTGTCATCATCAGATCAGGAGAGTGAGGCAATGCAGTCAGCCTGTGAGAAACAAATTGCATCTTCATTTTTGCAGTGTCTAGCTAGAGCAAGTAAGGCAGGTCCCTATGCTGACAGGCCTCTAGTTGAGGGATGTGCACGAAAAGTAGGGTAGGGGTAGTGGCAGAGCTAGAAAAGGGTTTGTCACATGCCTGCACCTAAACTGAATACTGTACCCTTACTGGCTTTAAGCATTTACATGATTGGATGGAAGATTTTTGACAGAAGATAGGAGTGGGAAGATGTTGGTGACATCTTTCAGAGGAGTGATATACTCAGCACTCACAGCTTTTAAATTAGAAGATGCTGAAGATCTGTAGGCATGGAAAAACCGTTGATACAACTGCATGTTCAACTTCTATAATAAAATTTTGGGAGTTTTCTCTAATTTTACATTGTAAAAACTTGGACCTGTTACAGCATGCTGGAAATGTAGAAAAAATAGACCTGAAAAATAATAACATATGTAGATTAATTTATATAAATGTTAAATGTGTCTGTGTAAACCCTGTTAATATGTTTATTGATGGCAGAAGGAAAATATTTTGTGTTTAATAAAGTATATTTTAGTATAATGTCCTCAATATTTTCATGAGATCCTAGGATACAAATCTGTATGTAAAGCTTTGATGCATGTAAATGAGGTAGGCTATGTCCCTAAGCAGAACCTATCACTTCTGTCATTGCTAATATGAGAAGTAGAAAGGGAACTGTATCCCACAGAAGTTGGAATTCTGGCACTACAGCTGTCTCCTCCAGGTCACTGACACTCACATTTGCTTGCTGCCGCACCAGTGCAAACAAACATTTAATGAACATAGGGGTTTTCAAGTAAGAACTTGAAAGTTGATCAGTATCTCACTTTGTTTTTAAGTAGTATTTCATTCAGGCATTAAGTTGTTATGTTGGTGTCCTAAAGGGACAGGTTGATAAATCATTTCCTATTCCAGTTCTCTCATCCTGGGTAAGAAAATTGTACTTTGTTCTCCACCTTATAATTTTTCTTCCATATCCACAAAGTATTAGATCCTCTTACCTGGTTTTACTCTGTTAATGCATGTGTTGAAGAGAGTTACTTGAATCTGACAAACAGGATGAACTAGCTTGAGTAGTGAACACTGACAGCAGCCTTGGCTGCAAGTCAGGAGCTGGGCTTGCTCCAGTAAGTCTGTATCTTTCTTTCACTGGAGAGCCCAAAACTGAACATGGTGCTCCAGATGCAGCCTCGCACCAAGATGCAGTCTTACACATGCCAAACAGAGGGGATCAGTTACTTCCATCAACCTGCTGGATGCACTTGCTGTTACAGCTCACAATGTGGTTGGTATTCACTGCTGTAAGAGCCCCTGGCTGACATGTTCCACTTTTCCTCTTGTACCCCTAGGTCCTTCCCTGCAAAGCTGCTTGCTATCCTGTTGGGGCTGAGGCTGTACTGTTGCATGGGGTTATTTGGCCCTCAATGCAGGACTCACTTTACCTTTGTAGAGCTTAAAGATTCCCATCAGTTTGCTTCTCCAGCTCCATCTGAAACACCCTACCACTAAGTCACCTAACCCCTGAGCAGCAGGACCACATTTTTTTTCACTTTCAGTGTACTTATAGAAGCCTCTCTTCTTGCATTTCAAATCATGTATGAGCTTTAACTCCTCCTGAGCTTTGGCTTTATTAAATGCTTCCATGTTCACTCAAGTAATGTTTCTGTATTGCTCCTGGGTCACAAGTACTCCCCACCATCTGTGTGCTTGCTTACTGGCTGAACTCAGACAGGAGAGCTCTGTTGAGGCATGCTGGCTGCCTGCCACATTTTTTCTTGTGCTCTGATGAGGATGTTCTTGAAGGTCAACCAACTCTCCTGGCTCCCCTTGCTCCCCAGGGCAGTCTCCTGTGAGATCCTGAAAAACAGATCCCTAAATGAGCCATCATCTCCTCTCCTGAAGACCAAGGTTGTGGTTCTACTATTTATCTTGCTTACTCCTTACAGGATTGAAAGCTTCACAATCTCAATGGCCATCAGGTTTCACAACTCAGACTACTACACCCCTGTAATCTGGAAATAACTAAGCACAGTTCCCAAGCACCTCTTAGGTCATCAGCACTTCCACCTTCAGATTCCTACTGAAGCATTGGCTTTTAAAGAGCAGATTTAAAAAATATGATAACATTTATGTGTTAGATTTTCCCTAATGGGTATTAAAGTAATTGCAAAATCCTTCAATTTCAGCCTGGGGCATGGGAAAGTCTGCTCATATTAGCAGACTGCATTCAGACAGATATGCTATGTTTACAATATAGCACATAATTTTAGCACTTACACTCAAAACAGAAGAAAAGTGCTAATAAAAGCTGTTGGCATTGCAAGGTATTTTTTACTACTATTTATTTCATTTATGAATAATCTTTTCTGTGATGCTTTCATTTCTGGGTAGATTCAGGCTAAAATATTTGAAAGGTTTTTCATTAATCGTTCATTTAAAGAAGAACCAAGAACTCCCATTATAGGTTAATAACTTTTCGTGCATTGAAATATATAGCAAATATATATTCATTTTCATTAATACGAAGAGGGATATACAGTCCTTGGTGATAACAAGTGGTTGGAGGAAAGCACTGTTTTACAAGCATCATTAACTCTCAACAAGTAAAGTAGGATGTTCCACCATTTTAACTCTTTTAATACCCAGGTGTAGCATAGATGTTAATATTTTGCTTGACTTACATATTTCTTTGCACCTTTTAGCATGATGTAATACACTGTAATACATCCCCATATGATGCTTGCTAACAAAATAAGGAAAAGCAACAGGAAAAAAATTAGAGGAAGGGAAAATATTGAAGCTGTCCTTGATCTATTTCCTTTTATTGAGGAAGCATCTGCAGAGTCATGGATAATAAATAACATTTGGGAACAAGATTCTCTTAGCTACATTTCTTAACATGTTAAATGTTGAAGTATAATGAGGATGTGCAGACGTGATTTAGCACCTAGTCTAGGAAGCTGGTCATGAAACCTCGCAGGTGGGCAGGATAACTGTTCCCATCCTAAAGGCCTTGTGGGGCACCTGGGGATTGCAAGTTGTGTTCTTGGACACAGGCAGGATGGTATCAACTCTTTCTCTCCCATACCAGAAATATCTTCTCACTGACAGCTGAAGGAAAAATATGAACAGCAGTCAATTCAGCCAATAGTTAACCACTGCAGGAACTTTCTAAACTTCCCAGATTTGACTTTTGTCTAAGTAGACCCTTGTTGACATGATTTCTATCTCTTTGATCATCCCACTGAAGAATGTTGTCCTTGATTGAAATGGGAGCAGGAAAAATTTATATTGTGAAAGCTCAGGAAGCAAAAGGAAGACATTCAGCCTTTTATTGAAATAGTTTTTGGTCATGATGAAAAAGGATACCAGTGAGAAAATAAAAGCAACCAGTACTGTTGTTATTAAATTTATCATTTGTAGAAATATTAGCAGTTATGAAAAGGGTGCTGGATACTGCATAAGCAAGATGGAAAAAATACTTCCCACAGAGGTTCTGCATCCCATAAAACATGCAATAGAAATTTAGTCAAAAGCACAAGGAAAATGAGGGTGGTCTTGGGAAGGCATCATGAGTTTCAGAACAGCAGCTCTGCTGCAGTTGTATCAAGAGCTCAGTTTGATTTCACAGTCCACCAGCTATTGTCCTTGCTCACTATCTTGCCTTCAGCGGCCAAAACCAATATGCTGTTATTCCCCTTGACTCTTCTGCTATGTTGTCAAGTATCCTTTGCTTTCCTTTCTTCTACTGTACCAAATTTCCGGTATTTCCTGCTTAAAATACCAAATAATTCTGTCCATTCTTGTTGTCATATGTGATCAATCTACTCAAAGAATGAGTTCACCATCAGTATTGCTATGCAATTTGAAGTATTATTATAGCCTTAAACCCTAACATCAGCTTGATGCTTATTTTCCCTCAAACAGATGGTAGTACATCAAGCTGTTAAATTTCACTGCCGCAAAGATGACATTCTGCTTAGAGTTTCTATTCCTCATGTGAATCAAAATGTAGGAACACTGCATTGGAGGAATGCTCTTTGCAAACAGCTATACATTTGTAACCCATACAAAGCAAGGGCTCATGATAACAACCCCTTATCTTCAAGGGCAAATTAAGGGTTTTTTTGGCTTACTACATATAACTAGGAAGAGAGGTTATATGCAAATAATATCAGGGAAAAGATAGGTGGAAACAATGAGATTAATAGCTCAATGTAGCAAGTACAGGTTAAGCATTTCACTAAACCTGTCTACTGATTACCAAGTCAAATATCCTTTACACTATTCTGTTTATGATTCATTTTCACCTTTTCTCCTGCAGATGTTTGCTTTAAATAATCATGTGCACTGGTTAAAGCAGTCATAAAAGAAAGAGCAGGGAGAGTTTTACCTGTATATGCAATCTGTGCTGTCAGTCTATGAGCTCCATGTAGAAGTCAGATTATAAAATGGGTGTGGATGCAAAAATAAATTGCTAAAATAATTTAACTGGTGATACTGTATTACTTAAAATACCTTCCACAAGAGAGGGATAGATATGAAGCCTGCAAGCCTGCAACCCAGGCTCAGAGCCTCTGTATCAGGTGCCACTGGACCCCATTTCTAGCATACCTTTGCCATTGGGTTAGTACAAAGGTGTCCCAAGGGGCAATGCCACAGAGCTGTGATGATGTCACAGGCTTTTGCGGCATCTCGCCACTGACATGATAGAACAGAGCAAGGACAAGACTGGCTAGTGAGGGTTAATATAGGTTTTACTCTTCATTACAGGCTGAATGTCTCTTTTCTGACCTGGCAAAGTTTGGGAGAGTGCCTCTGAACAAGCCTCTGCCAACTGGTGTCAAAACAGGATTTACAGTGGCCATGGTATGTTATAGTCATGGCTGGCACAGTACAGTTTTCATCAATTTATACATTTATTCCTTAAAAAAAATGGATTATCTGTTGCCACAGTAAAACACTTCGTAGAAAATAAGTGAGTCTTACTCATCTTTAGCAAAACAGGCAACCAGGAATTAGCACACACAGTTTTGCTGCTTTTGTGCCTAGATTGCCCTTGAATACTATTAAAGATACTTACAGGAAAAAGTAAGGATTGTTGTTATGGCCATACTTAAAAGCTTAGCAGCTCAAAGGGAGACCGATCTGCCTTATGAATCCTGAACTCCAACTGTGTAAAACAAAGCAAGATTTTCAGGTGTTGAGCATCTGAACTTCCCAAAGATCTCACTTTTATTCATGCCTAGCCACAGTTGGTATAAATTAAGACACTTACTATTCATGGATAGTTTGACACATTTGATGCACAAGGTAATCATTAAAGAGGTTTTCGCATTGTTCAATGGGAATTGTTAGAGTTGTTATCCCCCATGTTAGACAAATGTAGTTTCTTAACCTTGAGACGCAACAAACTCAGAGGTCAGAAAACATGACTTCTTAATTCCCAGACCTGCATTGTCTCCTGCAGATGTTGCTGGTTTTCTTATCAAATCTTTGCTGTGCAAAGATCACCATGAAAGCTTCAGGAGCTTTGGGTTCTGCCAGGTTAATTTACTGTGGTGCTCTCCCCACACAAAGTCTTTGATTGTTGAGGAGATGGCAACTTTTATTTCAGATATTTATACTGTGAGTTATTGAAGAGGTAGATAGAGGCATTGAATAAAGTTCAGTAACCACCCTGATGTAATCTGAAAGATGCTCTAAGCCCCAGATTCTGGAAGCATTGTCAGTAGCCAATATGGCTCATATCTAGGGGAAAATTCAGTAGCTGATCATCAGTGCTTAGTGTGCTGCAGATTCATCAGGCCAAGGTGACACTAACAGTATCATGCTCTATTATGGCTCACAAGATCAGTTCATGGGAGATTCCATGGAAAATGTATGCTGGAGACAAACATTAAACAGGGCAAGCAGAGAAACCCCGAAACAGTTCATTTCAATGGACTGTTACCTGTGTGGATGGCTAGATAGATGCATTATCAAGACTTGAGGTGAAGGTCAAGAGATAGGAAGTACCTGAATGTAGCCTGAGGAGACAGACTGTTGAACCATCTGAATATGTGTTTGAGTAAAGTATTTATTAAAATGTGTTTGTTTTGGAAACAGGAAACCAGCTACAGACCAGGAGTCATAAGCTGTATTTTCCCTCCACCTAAATACAGTAACATGCCACCTTTTGAAGATCGTGATTCATAAAGCCAAGAAGCATGAAGTCATACTGCACTTGTAGCACGGATGTCAGGGTACCTCCAGTGACCAGCGCCTGACCTCAAGAGTTGCACATCCATCACCAGCAAAAGCTCTGGCAAAAAAATTACATTTTCACATTTTCTATAGTGCTTAAGTTCCAGATGAAGTAGAAACTTTCAGCTGCCTGCTTTTGCTGTTTGGGCTGCTGGATGCCCTGCCGCCACTGTGCCGCCAGCCTTGCTCCTACCTGCCCCTGCCCCCCCATCACCTCATTCCCACCCCCTGCAGTGCTTTTCTCTCTCCATTAGTCTAATGGCATCTTGCCTTGGACAGAACATCACTGCACGGGCACACAAACAGCATGCACCCTGCCTGCTAGGGACCTGTAAAAGCATTCATTAAACATTTAGAACTGCCCCCCGCTGCCTCAATGAACTGACAGCATGCAGCTTTGGGGATGGGGATGGAGCGAACAAGATGGCAGCAGGGAGAAGTGCCACAGGGCTTGACGCAGCCTGCTGCAAGTAGGGAGGCTTTCTGCTGATAAGCACTGCTTCTGCTCAGTCTCCTTTTTCCCTGAGTCTCACTAGGAATGTTTGGCTATTTCTTGTGGCTAGTGACCCCAGCAAATCGTTTTTTTTTTGTCTAGCTCCACACTTACTGAATGCAGTCAAAAAAACCCCAAACACGCTACGCTACACTTTGATATGACATTCAGGCTTTCAGTCTCTCCTGGGAGCCAGACCTCTTGTAAATATTGTTATGGTAAATATTTCACATGTATTGTATGTGGTACATTACACAAAACCTTGTGTGACCAGAGACCCAGGCTGACAGGCAGTAGGGGTCATCAGCTTTCCCAGGCGACTGCTCCAACAGAGCTAAGTGCTACTGCCAGCTGGTGCTCAACCGGTGAGGAACAAAGCACTTTGAGCAGCTCAGTAAACCCAAATCCCATATTCAGTTATGGATGGAGAATGGATGTTTTGAGTGAGACTCAAAAGAGCTTAGCTTACTTCTTCTGAGAGGGAAAGCTTTGAAAATATGTATTACTGAATTACTTTTATTGCCATACAGCCTAGAGTAAATGCTGCTGCCCTCCATTCAATGCCTGTGGGAAGCTGAATTTTAGCTGAGATTCACTTTGCCAGCTAATGAGGGAGGTTGTATTAAATGGCAGTAGCAAGGATGGGCCACGAACAGCCCATTACCACTCCCCTGAGAGCAGCTCAGAGGGGTCCCACTCAGATGTGCCTGTAACCAGGATGAAGAGAATCGCTCTTTGCCCTGGAGATCTTGCCCTCAGGCTTGAGAGTTGTAACGCACAAAGCAGTTAGCATTGATGTTTTACTGAAGGAGGGTTGATACAGCTACACATTGGAAACTGGAACTCCCTTCAACATGACTGCACAAGTATATTTGCTAATGAGTCTGTGTGGGGCACCAGCAAGTGTTTATTTTTCTTCATTAATGATTTATGTTGATTCACTGGAAAAATAGGTGTTGCAATAAAAAAAAAAATAGGTCTTAATAGCAAAGAAACTTGCTGAAAACAGTAGGGAAACTAGAGACCAATCTTTTATTGCTATACTGAAAATATTCTAGATGTGTGTCCAAAACATTGATTCGTGCATCTGTCAGGTTGTGATATAGGATAAAGCATCTCTTGTGTTAACGTTGCTTGAATAGTACACTTACTAAAATACCAGCAAATGCAGGGCTGGTTGAAATTGCTTCTCTAAGTGGGAGAGAGGGAGAGGGTTACCCAAGCCCATATGTGATTTACAATGCATCGTTTGGAAAGCCTAAATCTGAATTCAGTCTGCTGCTAAGAAGGCCTGGTGAAAGAGCCAGCATGCTGGTGTTCAGCATCACACTGGTGAATCCCTTTGGCCAAGCTTAAAGGTGCTCTGCCAGCTGCCTGGCCTCTGCAGGACCCTTACATCCTGGCAATGGCACAAATGGGTAAGCATGATTACCTGGACTTGATTTATACTATGCATTTAGTAGCATCTGGAGAATTCACCATGTAAATTAGGGCCAGGAAGCTGGGGAGGAGGCTGTGCCTAGAAAGTACCTTCAGATGATGGGGAGTAGTTGTGGAAGCACCCTGAGCAGTGTCCCAGCTGTGGAACTGAGGAATAGCAAGAACTTTTGTGCTGTATGTTCAGGTATAGTTTAACTCCAACTTTCATTTTTCCTGCTGAGAGTTTTGTGGTCTGGATCCTGATCACTCCTGACCTGCCTCCATCTGAGCTGCTTTTGTCTGGGCTTAAGACACAAGTATTTTGCCTCATGTGAATGGTATGGAAGTTCCAGGAACAGGAGGAGATCTTGGATGGATTTTGGACATTCAGGGAACATGAATGCTGCCAGTGCTAAGTACAGGGGATGAGAAAGGGAGGCTAATAGGAGGGTCTCTTGAGATGTGTGATACGCAGCATCAGTGAAAAGGATGGAGTAGAAGTCGCAAGTCCTTTCTATTCATTCCCATCTATTTTCCTTTCTGCTAGACACTTCTGGCAGCATTAAGGCTGTATATTTGGCCATTGTAATTAGCAACAGCCTTGTATTTCCACATGAGTTTCTATATTTATGGAAAGTGTTGCATATTATTTATATATTTTTGTATATTATTGCAGTTGATGTATCATTGCAGATAGGCAATGAGTCTAGGATTCCTGTCGTGTTCCCGCTGAATATGTATTATTATTATTCAGTCAGTGCACTTCCAGTGTGATTCTTACATTTCAAAAAGCAGATAGATAGGAATGGAAGAGACAATCCATAGTAAAAGCCTGGGAAGTGCTAGGAAGGAAATATGGTGAAGTAAATCTTCCAGTTTTGCTGAAGGGAGTCCTTGCCATGAAAATACACAAGTTAGAAAAATAAATGCAACCACAAAGAAACCTTTAAAGAAATGAAATTATAGAAAAAGTAAGAGAAAAGCTGAATTCCAGTACCTAAACAAAAGCATGAAGATTAAGATAATAATGCTGGTATAATGTAAAGTGTGGGTGACAGAACATAGATTAAACAGCTAAGAAAGAATTGGTTGGAGCTCTCTCTTAACAACAAAAAGCCTCAGGATAAATTTGGCTTGCCTATGCTTGCTGTGGATATATAGATAGTGGATCAGAATGTTTATGTCTCCTCTCCAAAAATAGTATTATTGTAAGATTATTTCTACTAATCATATGACATTCCATAATCTATTTTTGCTAGACACGATACAGCAACTGTGATGATATCAGATGGTCGTGATTTGGTTGTGATGTTTAAATGTTCTTAAAAGCACGGTTCTTTGACTGTGTAACAGCAAGCTCAGAGCATCTGTAGTGAAATAGTCTTCTGGAAAATGCAGTTCAAACTGCTAAAAGCATGCTTCAAAATGCAAGCTAGTACTTGGCACTATTAAATTACAGTACAGAACTCTGAAAAATGGCACTGCCACTCGAAAGTTGGATTCCCACTTGCTGATGTGTTGTTCAATAGAAAGCTTTAAAACCAGAAAGGTTAGAAGATTTTCTAACCTTTTTGTTAGAAGTTTTGTGCAACTGGATAAACTGTTTGGTAAAACATGGCCCAAGAGACAATGTTCTCTTTTGAAGTGATTTTCACTCTGAAGTGTACCTTACAAAACAGGTGCATCCTGTGAGGAAATGGTAGTCTCAGGATCTTCTCTGGAGTTGTGTCCTGGGTTTCAGTTCAAAATGGACCTAGCTACTGAGGGGTGAGTTCAAGGTATATCAGTGAAAAGGACTGAGCAGAGTATTGTGGAGACTAGCCCTTATGGTAGTCTTTTCTTCATCATTTAGCTCTTCAGAGCAATTTGGAAGCTGCACACTAATCTTTAAATGTTTCATCCTGTCAGTCATAACTGGATGGGCAGTTTTCTCTGTGCCCTCCGCATGGTGTTGCCACATAATGACACTTTGGATGTGAGCAACAGTAGACATGATGCTATGTAGATGCTGGGAGCCAAACTGAGAATGTGCGCTTTGCCAGTGCATGTTATGTCCCTCTTACCCTCCATATTATTACATCTATTCAGTGGCAAATATTGAGCAGGCCATATTTCAGGTGGAAAACAGCAAGACCCTGTGCACCTTAGCACATCCCTTTCCAATATTAAAGGTGTTGATTTGTGTGATGCTTTTCATCAGTAGTTAAAGCAAATTATCTGACAGCGTCTTCAAGTCAGCTATATTCGTGTCATTTAAATCATCATCTTCCCTGCCTGTCACCCTACCACCTCCAGCTGAACACAGTTACATGCAGGTCACAGGTTCCAATGTTCAGCATAAAACAACATGTACCTATTTGAATACGGCTGCACAACAGCTTCTTAATGCCTGCAATGTCTATGTTAAAGCAGCAGGAAACTAAATTAATACAAATATCAATTCTCAACACAACACTGGTGGATGCATGATGTCATTGTCCAGTGGCACAAAGGTGTGCTTCTGACACCTTTCTGCTTGTTATGCTTCATGTCCTGTTGAAATTAAAGACACCGGTAATGTGCAAGGTATTTTGAATCTGAGCAAACTGGAGGCAACTATTATATGAGGTCATAGGAGAGCCCGGGGCACCTGACTTATTGTGTTTCTCTGTTCCAGTTAACCTGTAGAAGCTATTAACCTCTAAATGCTACGAAAACAGCTACTTTTTCAAAGCTATTCCAGGGAAATATGGACATCAGGAGGAAATTTCAAGCAGCTAGGTTCCAACATGTATTATATTCTTTTAAATAAAATACAAATTAGTTATAATACCATTCTGAATGTTTTATTATGACTCTATAGTAAAGGAAAACAAATATGAATGGCACTTTTAAAACAAACACCAAATACTGGAACATCTGCAGT
>JAOEHX010011943.1:0-68417 GCA_025448015.1 Bolborhynchus lineola
GTGTGCATTAAGAAACTGACCATTGTAGGTATGTGCTCAGGAACATTTTTTCCAATAATAGCTGGTTAATGTTGTGGGAGATTGTTGATTTAAAAAAAAAAAAAAACCCAACCAAACAAAAAAACCTGCTGGCTATAAATTGTTTATACGCTAAAAAAAAAAAAAAGGAAATGTTTTCTTTTGGTGTTGAATGTTTTGTTTAATGCTGGAAATGCTCTAAAATATAGAAAGATGTCTTACGAAGATTATTTCCCTATCAGTGACTTGTATGTGAAGAGGCAGTAAATATGTGAAGCCATTCTTTTCTCTCAGGAAGGGCCTGCAGTCCACTTACTCAGGCAAGGTGTCTTTAATAGTGTCTTATGTTAAAATCAGGTTTAGCAGATAGTGATAGGACCACTGTTTTAAACCTCTTTTTTGGTTCTAAATTCTTCATTCTTTTATGAGTATTGTGTTCTGATTTCTATTTCAGGAACTTCATCTTGGGAGGAAGATGAAAGATAGTGTCACTGAAGAACACCTTTATTTGAGTTTTTCTCATCAGTATAAAGATAGTATCTTTCCTCTTCATACATCTATTTCACTGTTTTTGCTATCCTACTGTGACTGCAAATTATTCAAGATTTTCTTAGTGCCAACTGGTGAAGATGTGGATGATCAGTTTGTGACAGAAAACCTCCTTGGCAATCTTGAGGTCCATGTAATCTCCAGAAGTGAGCTTCCAGTGGTTGTGCAGAGCTGCTGTTTACCTGCTGTTGTTGTGAAAGATGGGAAGTTCTGCCGAGCTGGGGTTTCTGTTGTCTTAAGACATGTCATACAGAAAACATATGAGGCAGATCCATCTAAAAAGGATGTTTTGGAACTCTTAGGCTTTAAGCAGACCTGCTTAAAAGCCTGTGCAGAAGTAAGTGCGTCTCTCTTTTACATACATGAATAGGACTTTTAATTGGCATTAATTATACTCTGAAGTGGACTTTTAATGTTGATGTAAACTATGTTCTTTTAGTAAGAAACTTAATTTGCTTAGAAATGGGAATTTCCTTAACAGAGAAGTATCTGTATTTTGGTGTAAAGAGGAAAAAGAATTCTTTTTAAAGTTACTGCTTTTTAGCAGCACAAAAAGAACACTGAAATTAAAAAAAATAGATTCAGACCTTTGCTTCATCTGCAGTGCAGTTTCAATGAGTTACAAAGTACAGCTTTTACAGTTTGAAGGAAACCAGGAAGCACCTGATTTATTGTAAATTTTGATTTCCAGAGCACCATATACTGTTAGCTTTCGTTATTGCCAAGGTGCTGGCTTATGTTTAGCTTATGCTTACCAAGATATTCAGGGTCTTTTCAGCAGAGCTAGTAGTGGTCAGGTAGTCAGTCCCTAACCTGTGCCATTATGGGGGGTGTCCATCCTAGGTTCAGGATGTTACTAAGTTTCATGTTGGTTCCTGTGAGGCTGTGTAGGTCCATGTGGATGGCAGCTAGCTGTTGGAGCCTGGCTACTGCTCTGCTTAACTCACTGTTACCTTTGTGAGTGTATTATATCTCTTCCTCAGGTCACTGGTAAAGAAAGTTAAATAAGATAGGCCTCAGCACAGGTCCCTATAGAGCTCTACTTCTAAGTGACCTTCAGGTAGAGTGCGAGACATTAACCACTACTACCGTATGAGTTGATATTTAAGCCCATTTATCTGTAGTATTTACTCATCTGGCAGTTCATCCATCTAGACTTGCCGTACTAACTCCTCTCAGGAAGTTGAACACCACTATTTCATGATTGCTGCATCTATGGTTGCCACTGATAAGTGTGTCGCCAACTCAGTTCATCCTTGGTGTGTAGCAGGTGTGGGGAAGCATATCCCTGTGTTAGTCCATCCAGTACTTGAAACTGCTGGAAAATTTGATTCCATATTTCAGATGACTGCAAAGTGAGTAAACTAAGTAAGAAAAGACAAGAATTTAAAAGTTTTAAAACTTTTTAAAGTGCAGATAAGAAAAAGAGGACAAGAAACGATAACATGGAAAAAAAAAAAAGATTTTTTTTTTTTAAGGTGCTGTTCGGTTAGAATAAAATTTTTTGATGTTGCATGATAAAAAAACTGTAATAATGCATTTCTGTAAAGTAAATGTGCTGTTTGGTGCAATCTGGTTTTATTACCAGCACTTGGGAGAGATGGCATATATAAGCTTTCCTTCTCTTGAGTTACGCAGCCACTCTAATCTTACACCATTAATAAGGCATAAAAATATGCAATTCTGAATAAGTGTTCATTCTGTTATATATAAAATTTAGCTTCCTAGTTCTGCTGTTGCAAAAATCATACAGAATATCTGAGTTTCTAAGATTATCAAAGAATGTATTTCAATATGGAATTTCTTTGCTTAAAGTGGGTAGAAAGGTACTTTGGATTTTGTTTCTCATTCTGTAGAGGCATTAATTATATATATTTACCTGACAGGTTAGCCAGTGGACCAGACTCTGTGAGATCACCATACCTCAGGCTGTTGAAGAATTTTTGACCCTATCTCCTGATCACTGTCAGACTATTCCTCCTGCCATTTTGCAGCTTGAAAGGAAGCTTGGAGAACCTGTCCGAGTACATAACGATGACAAAATTCGAAGGCAGAAACTTCAACAACAAAAAGCTGCAGTGCCTCTACTTGCTAAAGCAGTAACAGGGGAACGAAGGACGCTGGAAATGCATGAACATCCAGTCCCAAGTTTGGAACTGAGCATAGCTTTCTCCAAGCTACTTGTCCAGGAAGCATCAGATGCAGTCAGCAGGGAGGCTGCTCACATCAGGAGAACAAAAACCTCAGACCTTCCACTTTTGGACCACGTTTTTGCAGAAGGGCTTTATTTTACTGTTGTGGACATCATGCTTTTGCCATGCATTCATCAGTTCTTGGTAAGGTACAAGTTCTGCAAATCTTAAGTTATATATATGTTTTGGTTTTTGTTTTTTTTTTTTTTTTTAAGAATTATGAAGCTGTAAAATATATTAATTTAAAATATATTGTGATGTTTGCAATGTGAATTTAAGCCAAAAGAGAAGGTTTGTCTTTGTTTCTGTATGAACAAAGAACAGGGATTGTCGAGATCACCAAAATTCCTTTTAAATACATAGCATATGAGTACTGGGGAAACACTGATAACTGCGAAAATACTATACTTAAATATTTTGGTACCGAGTTGCCCAATAAATGTGTAGGGAAATCGGATGCCTAGGGCAGCATAGTACCGATGTATCAGCAAACCTTTTATTCTTCTGTGCAGTTTTATTTTTTACAAAACTTATTCTGTATTCTTCTTCAAGCAAGCACTGATCACTGTGAGCCTGCTTGGAAATGATATGGTGTCTGGGGAGGCAGCTTTATTGGGATGTGCTTCAGCGCCTGAAGCTTCAGTAATCTGTAGTTTTGTCATTCATAGTATTGTTGCTACTAAACTGTTTTCCTCAGGTTTTGGGAGGTCTTTTGTTTACTGCAGTGGAAAGAGAATTTCCTTGGGAAAGGTTACACTGCTAGAAGCTCTTGGAGTGAAGTTTCTAACTGGAAAGTTACAATTCTCCTTGTAGTCCTATGAGGTTCACTGCTTGATCTTTTTTAATTTCTAAGAGAGTCCTGTGTTACCTGTATACTAACACAAAGTCCACACTTTCCGTTGAACATCTGTATATGGAGGAATTAGAAACCTTCCAAGAGTTTCATGAAGATAAAACTGAAAAACCACTGACACAGGTGGCAGTCAGGGCACCATTCTGCACATGGAAAACTCGAAAAAGAAATCTTTGCTCCCAATGCAGAATGGCATTACAGAAACACTGTTGGAAGTGGCAGTTCGTGTGCTCCAGTATGCAGTTTGCCAGCTATTGGTCGTGTTGACTGTTAAGTTGAATTAGTAAGGTCCTCATGTCTCTGTACCTCTAGATTAATAATCTATTAAAAGCTTATTTCCCCTTATTTTCCCCGTTTTGTAGGGGAAGCCATAGTCACTTGTTATTGAATCTTTTGTGGTATATCTGTACTAAGTTCATCTGTGCCTTAGAAGGAGATTCTCTGTGTGTGTTGGTTGTTGGTTTGTTGGGTTTTTTTGGTAGTACTTAGTAAGTGCCAGTGTCTTACAGATGCTGTTGTACAAATACCTTGACATGGTAACATGGAGAGTAGGAAAATATATTAATATGTGCATTGAGCCTAACAGAGCCATGCAGTCTGAGGTTTTTTTTATACATATTTTTTTTAATTTACTTAAAAACAAAGCACGATACCCCAACACCCCCTGCATCCCTTCTCTCCCTCTAACCTTTTCTCACCTCTGGGAAGAGGTGTAGTTAGTAGTAAGACTGACTTGAGCTCAGCTTCAAAATGTATTTTACAGTGGGAAAAAATTCTGTGACAAGACTGTGAGAGTCTTGCTCAGCTCAATCTGCATACTTAGTTTTATGAGGATGTATACACAGAAAAAAGTTACAGAAATGACAACTGTGTCTTTATTTCCCATGACAATAAAATGATGCAAGCTTGCCTACTACCAGTATTCCTGCAGTTACTCTATGAGATTGATACTTAAGCTAGTGTCTGTTGCCAGGAAGAGTTCCTGAGTGAAGCTGGCATTTGCATTTTGATTTTGCAAGTTTGTTTGCCAAAGTTGCCTTATGGTGTTTGAAAATAAATAGAATTCGTGGAGAAGATGCTGTCAGTCAGATTTAGAGAAATATTTTCTTAAATCAAGATAATTCCTAGCTAACTTTGGTATGTGACAAATATCTGATTTATCACTTCTTTAACCAAGATAATGCCCTCAGTGGATTTCTGTATGATGATAGCAATATGGGAGTCCAGAGGTAGGTTAATATGGCTATCTTTGAATTGGGATGCTTAATCTCTGCTTTGCTTGCTTCAAATCATGTAACAGCAACTTCTGTATGCATGATACTAAACAAAATCGGTAAGACAAAATACTTTCCTACTGCTTAAGAACTTTAATGTATTTTAATTGTCTTTATTTTTCCAAAGCATTTTTAATAAGAAGAGCATATTCTACCCTTGAAAGTGTTCAAACACTGTATAGATGATGCCCTTAGTGACGTGGTTTCTTGGTGGACTTGGCAGTCCTGGAGTAAAGGTTGGACTTGATGATCTTAAAGGTCTTTTCCAATCTAGTTGATTCTGTGATTCTATGTATCATGAGCAGCTAAGAATACTGTATTTATTTGCTTTTCATGTATGACCCTTGAGCCCTGGTGGTCTGCAGCTTATGAACTATGTATTGTATAATATGTTTTTGTTACGTTGCGCCAAGTCCTAAAAAATTTGGCCTTCAGTTTCATTTTAACCTAAATTGTAAGAGCTCTGGGATAATGTGATTTTATTTCTGTTTTCTGGTCAATTATTGCCTTCTGAGCAATTATACCCTGATTCCTCCAGTTATCATCAAAATTAGATAACTTGCATCTGAAAGCTTCTTGCAGGCAGTGGGTTGAAAATGCAGCTGCTTTTGTTGATGGAAGTACTGAAGTTTAATTCTGTATTAAAATGTTGTTGGTCACTTACAAAACTGAACTTCCTGGATTGTTAAAATAAAATCATGATAGTTGCACTTCCACTTTGCTTTAAGGGTTTGAATAGTAATGAATTCCTCAGTGGGTATGTGTCTGGAGAGCGTCATACAATAAATATGAGGAGACCTGTCTAGGAGATTGTAGTTGTAATTACCAAAAGTAAGATAATGAAGCTGAAGAGTTGTTTTTCATTACCTCATTCCATTTCTGTTATCTGTCCGAGGGTAGCTTTGTTACGCTTTCTATTAGTTGTAACCATTTAAAATTAATGGAAGAATAACAAAAGCTCTGTTCTCCATCTGGGAGAAGCCACCATTCACCTTTTGAAATGCAATTTAGAGCACTTGTTATCAAGTGTAACGGTGTCTCTTAGAATTGCTTTCCAAAAGACTTCCTCCTTAACTGAATTAATGTATTTCTGCCTATGTTGCTATTAGGATATTGGATACTAAAATTACCAAGTTCATCCTCCTTTGGTTCCTGTAGCTGTTACTAATTACTTGTGATTACCCTAAGAACATTATAGATGAAGCATGCAAGAAAACTGCTTGAAATTTTACATAATTTCAGGTGTTTCTTACTGACTTACACTTTCACACTGAAGACAGATATGTGGAGGAACACTGCTTCCTTATGTCCTTTTCTGCCTTTTCCTGTAATGGTGATTTTTAATTTTCTGCTTAAAGCAGGAACAGCATTGGAGAATAGTTGAGGTTGGAGGGTGCCTCTGGAGGTCATTTTATGTAACCTTCCTGTTCAGAGCAGGGTTGGCTAGAACCACTCACCCATGGCTGTGTCCCGTCAGATTCTGAGTGAATCTGAGGGTGGAAACTTCACAACCTTTCTTGTACAGGTTTGTTCTTCACCATTCCAAAACATTTGGGAACCTAAACAGAAGTTGCTTAAGTTCATCACATGCATCCTTTTTACAATTAGCTGATCTTCATCTAAAAATATGATTTGGGTATCTTTTGAAATACATGCATTATATTCTTAATTGAGCAGGTATTTTTTTTTTTTTTATTTTTTCTTTACACTTAAAATTCTGTTCCTACTGAAGGCTGCTTCATCTCACCATCATATATACTTAATTCAGCAAAGAAGTCTGTTAGTTACCATTTTTGTATATGGAGTTCAGATGGTAAAAAAACTTGAGTAAATATATGACCTAAATAAAGTTTTGGATTCGGTGCTGGTAGAAAAAAAAAATAAGTCACAGATGTAGTGCAAAGACGTTCATAAACATCAGGGGCAATGTGTGCAGGTGCCTGTTGTGCTGTTAGCACATAGTCAAAGGTGTTTAAGGTTGGGTTGCTAGCAAAATAGCTGTCAGTGGATGAGCTTTTAAGGGCTGTAGGGTGCCTGTGGGAAGCAGCAGCATTCAGGTACCATAGTGTCTTGCATGGAGTTCAGTATTTATTTCAAATTACTGCTTGGGGTTTTGTTTTGTTTGTTTTTGTGGGGGGATTTTTGTGTTTGTTGTTTTGTGGCTTTTTTTTTTTTTTTGTTGTTTGTTTTTATGATTACCCACAAAAATGAATTATTCCCTTGCTAAGAAATAGCAGATAATTAAAAATATTATTTAAGTAGTGTTTTCCTGTTTTCCTGTTACTGATTGAATTTACAATTAAAATTGGTCATGTAAACCTTAGCATCCTATTAAGTAAATGGCAATTGCAGATGAAGTCTAAATAGCCAACTGGCAATTCCACCTGTAGGCCTGAGCTTTTAACAAGCTAGCTTTTTGCATTACCATCTTGCTATTATGAGTAAGCATGCTTGGCATAGAGCTGAGCTCACTTCTGTAGTTCATGCCTTCTTGTAAGAAGAAATTTACAGTAGCAAGTAACCTTTCCATTTTATTTGTCCAGGTTTCCTGCAAAACCCAAGGCAAAAATCTTTTAAATTTGCCTCTGATATCCAGCTGGTATCAAAGAGTCCAAGAAGTACCTGGAGTAAAGAAAGCTGCTGCCAAATGCAATATGGAGTTTCTCCAGCTTCCAGAGTTGATGTCTGCTTCAGAGGAACAGTTACAAGATTTTTCTTCAGTTCCTGATGAATTAGAAGAGGAGAATGAAAACAGTAATTTTATAGGTGGTCCAAGGCCCACTATGACTAAGCTAATGGTAATTTTTGCTTTTTAATGAGTTATTTTTAATAGTAACAGTCTGCTTGATTTGTTATAGGTAAAATTTACTAGAATAACAAAAGCAAAGTGTGACAGCCATGAACAATTTAATACCTTTTGCCTATCTTCTATCTGATATGCATTGACTTAAAAATGATTTTATACTTTTGTTTTGACAATCGATTCAGGAATTGAACAAAGACAGGACCACTGGAAGCCCTATCAGTAATTCTGAATAATCAAATTAAATTGTTTGAATTGCAATATTATATTCCTCTTTTAAAGTTATTTATATACAGATGACAAAACCTATTGCTTCTGTGTTTGACCTCATTATTCTATTATTGCTGTTGTGTTTTTGCTATTTGATTAGAGCTTTGAACATCTGGAAACCGTATAAGTTTTGTTAAAGAAAATTCTCCATCACGTTCCATAGCTCTCAATATTTTTTTCTTATTTTTTTTTATAGAGGCTGACTGTATTTCCTAAATAAAATTAACAGAGCTTTCTTGGGAGAATGAAAGAAATACGTAATTTGAATCCAATAATGTAGACTCGGCTGTGTGTTCAGTTTCAGGCTGAAAGTTAGTTGCGCAGTTTGATCCAATGCCATTAAATTCAGTAGGAATTTTGCTACCAACTTTGTTGGGTAAAGGATAAGAGCCTTAAGTCCCGTCCCCTCCCTCTTCTCATAGGAGAATGGTGTTGAAGCAAAGTTTGATCCTCATCCATGCCCCACTTGGACTCTAGACTGGGCCCGTCTACCATCTGCAGTCAGTCCTGGAGAAGGTGAGGAATTTTATGTATGTATGTATTTAATAGTGCTGTCTTCTGGAAAAGCTACTTAACTGTTTCGTAGGAAGATACATCACTTTTCAATGTGTTCCAGAGCTGGGTAACACAGGTAAGCAGTTTTAAATCTGATCTAAAATTCAGTCTCTTTGAGATACATGGTGAGACGACTTCCCTCAGGTCACCAACAGCTGATGGTCAAACTGGGAGTAAAAGCTTGATCTTGTTTCTGAGCCACATTTTTTCCCAGTGTTTCCTACTTTCCTGAACTTATCTTCATATATAGAACAGTAAATTCTGACTAAATTATGTTGATATAATTGTTATGAATATTGTACATGGACTGTTTCCCAAAGCAGCAGCAGCTGATTGATGAAAATAGTATTCATTAGCAAAGGTTGGTAGCTACATGAGTGAGTCTTTCCTTTTGTCCTGTCCTGTAGCGTTTGTTTATTTTGCTTGATTGCAGGGCAGTTTGTTACCTAGTGGCTGCCATTCTACAGAGAAAAAACTGGTTTATCATAGAGTTTGTTGTTTACAGTAGTGTTATGAATGTTGAATACCTCTTCCCCTACACAGTAGAATTTCCTCTGAAAGTTCTTGTACCTACTGTCAGACAGTAAGAAGTTAGTGGACAATAACCCCTTCGTACAGGGAATTAAAAATACCGTGTTCTTTGTGTAAATAGCGTAAATTAGATACTGCAGTCAGTCTAGCCTCAGTGACATAGTACTTCTGATTTAAAGAATACAGAAATATACATGCAGCATACAGATGCTCTTGGATGATTGAGACGTTGTTTAGTATTTGTGTGAATACGATCATGCATTCCTATCTACAATACACAGGCTATACAAGTAAGATTAAATTTGAAGTTGGTTTCCTCTGGTTTGGATCTGTGTAGTGCACAAAACCCCTTATGTGTACCATGAGTAGACTTACAGTTTTATATAGTGTCCATCCTCCTAACATTAACTGTTTACCTCTGGTTTTGCCCTGAGAGAACTCTTACTGGGAAGTTAACCACCCTGCTTCAATGATTGATCTTTTCTTTCATTCTGCATGAAAGGAAAATAAAAAAACAAACCTTAAGTTTGCATCTGTCAGCATTATGTCATGCTTCTTTAGACCTCATGTGAATGTTTTGGATATGCTTCTTACGTTAAAATAGCCCTGTAGCCTGGCTGCTGGAATGCTTAGGGAGGATTACGTGTGTTTAAGTTCTGTGACAAGTTCCAGTATTTTATTGGAAGTGAATAAACATTTTTGCTCGTTTCTAGTGCTCAGGATTTTGGCTCTAAATTTTAGTTCATACTTTTGGCAAGATATATTCTTCTATTTGAAAGAAAATTTTGAAAAAGATTCATAACATACAAGCACACATTTTGAGCATATATTTGGAAATTTTGTGCTGGAAGGACTAGATCTGAGTGGGGAACAATGAAGTCCTGCTGTTTCCTGCTTGTGTCCCTGCATGCTCATTCTCTTTTCACATTTGCTGAAATAGTTACTAATGATGTTGATAACTGAAATTATGTTTCAGTTAAATTTTGGGGAAGAATTTACTAGCTCAGCAAGCGCTGAGAGGGAGATTTTGTCTCTCTCCACCCAAGATCAGAGTGATGCTGATGCCATTTACTAATTTAGGGAAACTCCAAATCATTGTGGTTTTAGTCCAGGAGCAACAGAGTCACATAGGACAAAAAGAAATTTCCTGTTATGAGAATTGATTTTGCTTTTCAGTTGGATACATCTGCATGCTTACCTCTGCTGTTCTAAGTGGTACTGTTCTCAGTTTCCTGATTCTTTTGCTAGTACAGCATAATTGTTGTTGTATAAATCAAATTTCCAATATTTTACCACTAAACCCTACTGGGCATGAGAAGAAAATAGTCACTGAATCTGACAGGGTTTTAAACTAGATTTGAGTAATGGAATTCAAGCTTTCAACACATTACTCCTATAACTGGTAAATAAATTTCCTCTTAGCAATGTTCATAGCAGTTGAGACGAAGTGGAGATGTTAAAACTCACTTTGTTTCTTTATCCAGAGGAAATTTCATATGGTGGGAAATCCTAATTTAATAGCATACATGATATACTTTCTTTGCTCTGTGTCAGCTTAGGTAACTCGGAATTTGTGTTATATGTATGTGGAACCTCTGGGATTGATTCTATAGGAGTCATGTTTACATTTAGAAGTAAAGGTAGATAAGGTTGTGAATGTATACAGACAGTAAAAGAAGAGGGTGGCAGGTCAAAATACAAAAGTGTAGGTGGTCACAATGTGAGACTGAAGGGAAATGAGGTCCTTGCATCAGTACTACAGGGAAATAATCATATGATGTAAGTCAGTATAGAAAACATTTTCATTTTTTACCAGCCAAGGTAGTGGCTGAAGTTTTGGGAAGAGGGGCTTGTTGAAATAGGAATGCTGAGTGGAAATTGTGCGCTACTGCTGATTAAACCTGAGGCCTTAGAGAAGGGAGGTTATATTTAATTAGATTTGTGGCCAGTGAAGAAATGCAGCTATGGTTTCTTAGTTCATATTAGGCAGCAGTCGAAAAGGATTTTTTTTTTTGTTTTGTTTTGATCCTTTTGGAACTTCAGTCAACCCTGGAGTTTTTGCTTGTGTTCTTCATCTCATGTATGTATGGAACCATTCCTTGTTTTCAGGTTAATTTCCTATTCACTGCAAAGGCTTTGTGGATATCAAAAACACTTTGACTTGTTATGATCTGAGGTGCTTCCTTTGGCCTCATCCAAGGCACATCAAGGGTGAGAGGGAAAGTGAATGTATGCGGGGGTGGAGAGTGATAACTCTTGTTGCTGCTTTATTATTCTGATGAAATATGGGGATGTAAGTCTTTTGTACTGGCCTTTTTTCAACAAGCATTGTGTTCACTGTGTCACGAAGGGAGAAATGTTCGTTTTTCAGCAAGAATCTATTTTTTTTTTTTTCCTTTAAAACAGCAACTGTGAAATTTGAGAATGGAAAATAACTGACTCAGTCTCACAAATCCTTCTGTTCTCATCAGTTGAAATACTTGTTAAGCAGGAACTACTTAAAAGTGCTTTACTTGTAGTATCTTATTCTGAAATTACTAACTAGTGTGGCGAAGTGTGCATGGGGTGGTATTTACTTAAAAAAGTAGCGTTTAACTTACACTCTTCTTTCCAAAGTGGGAAAGTACTGACAGAATTAATGTAGCAAGTAGTAAACTACATTCTGTAAGCTTGTGAGTAATACCCTTTCCCTCATAATTTTTTTTTTTCTTAAATGAAGGAATTGTAGTAGGCCAAAAAAGAGTGCCTTAGCTGTAATACAGCTACTGACAGGTGAATGTGGAGGGGCCACTATAATAAAAACTAGGAGTACGTACACAGTAGGAGATAAGAGTTTGAGTTACAAGTCAGTTTAAAACATGTAGGCAAATAAATAAGATTAGATCAAAATAAATGAATGCATTTTACAAGTGCAGCTTGCTCTTACCTATTAATAGAAGATACATTGCCCTTTAGCGTTGAAGATGATCCTGTTCATAGGGCTGGTTTCTCCTAAACAAGTGCATTTTAATGTATTACGTATAAACATGACTCCTTGTGGAGCATGTCAGGTATTTTATATACTTTATTATTCCTAGTGAGAAATCAATTCCTTGTATTGAATTGATTGAATCAGGTGTTTCATTGAGGAGGTGAAATTTTCTGTGTATACGGATTTAAAATAGCTGGTAGGGAAAAAGAAAAGGACTTTCACATCTTTTGCTTTCAGCACACTGGTGTAAGAATGGGTGTTAATCTGTTGCAAGTCAAGGTATACCTGCTTAGCTGAAGGGAGAATGACTCTGAGTTTGGTTTATGCTTGCTTTGTGATCAGTGGCAAGTTGATGGCCAAATTAAATGACTATATAAAACTGTCACAGAAACTGCCTGAATAAAAGTAGACCCTGATTGATACTTGCCCCTTGTTTCCATTCAAGTCTTCAGACTTATGAGGTGAGAATGCTTGGCTTTTGAAATGGCACAAAATTTGGAAAGCTAAACATTCACTGTTGAGATACAAGGCTGTCCTTTAAATGGTTGTTGAGATTTGTTACCTTGATTTATAAGGCACAGAAGAATTTTGAAATATATTACAAATGGTTTCTTGGGGGGTTGTAGTGTGGGGTTTTGTTGTTTGGGCTTTTTGTTTTTTTGGGGTGGGTATGGGAGAGAAGCAAGAAATAGAAGTATATAATATTTGAAAGGTTACCTTTGTGTCTTCTTTTCCTAAATAATTTATGTCAGATGAGACTTTGATCTTCAGTGCTTCTTTCCTTTTTTGAGAGGCTTGCTTTTATTTATTAGGAATATTTTAATATATGCATGAATATGAATCTTACTAAAGATGCCATCTTCAGTTATTTATGTATAGAGTACAAAATGTTGACATTAGAAATAGAGAGATCTTGTCTGATTTGCAGAAAGAATGGTGACATGAGGATGAAGCTCTTCTTACTGCGACACCTTTCCCTATGTTTGGTAGTGGTGGTAATTTTTCCCAAAAGGAAATGCTACATTTTGGGGATTGGGATATTGTTTTATTTGGCAAAAGCATAGGTGCAACTATTTGAACATAATTTCTTATGACTGATTATGTCAAATCATTGGAGTGTGATAAATGATGAGTAAGTCTAGTATGTGGCTTTGAGAACTGACATCACAATATGTTTGGCGAGATGAAGGATAGAAAATTTTCCTTTATTTTTAAATAAACTGCTTATGAATTAAGAATATGGAAAGATGGAAATTTTCGCCATCTTTGCATTTCACTCTTAGTGGAATATGTCTGTAGAGATGTTTGTCACAATGTCTTACTCTCTTTGAAGATGCATCCTTGAAACCACAAGGCACTGAAACTTACTTCTTTGTAGGAGGAGGATCTTTGTGTTCCACAACTGTCACATAGAGCTAATGCTAATGTTTTCTTTGTAGCATTAATTATTCGCAAACCAGGTTTTGTTTTTAACCCTCTGACAAACATGTATTAGGGTTACTGTAATAGAAATCTTTTCTGGCAGAAAGAAAAATGAACTACAGATATTTTGGTGACACCGTTACATTGGAATTGTTAAAATACCTTAGGGGGGCAAGAGTGTTTTCCTTAATTGGCAGAGATGAATCTTGTAAATAAAAATTCACCGGCATATGGACCTCAGATTTATTTTTTTTTTTTTTTGCAGTTGGACAAGTGTTGATCTTGGAGATTCATTTATGTATATTATTGCAAAGCAATTTGGTTTGTGCTCTGGGGTCAGCTCTCAAGGACTGAGTTTGTTCATTGTAAGTGCTTTTCAAATACTGAGTACTGTGTCAGTAATTTACTGCTCCATACCTACTGTTCTTTCCTCCTCTTCTCTGGCTTCTGACTGAGTTCCCTGTATTCGGGACATAATGTTGATCCCTTGTGTCTTACTCTTTACACCAAATGGCTATCAATCATTCTCTAAATTCACGGGTTTAGAGATTATTGATGGTTTAATGGTGGCTGCTTTTTTTTTTTTTTTTGAACAACATTGAAGGAAAACAGCATTAAATAATTATCTTTTAACCAATTGTAAAGTTTGTGGACTTGGGTCCATATTAAGATTGTTTGTAGTTGCTAACAGAACAGATTAACATAATAACTGTGGAATAAACACTTTATTAGATGCAGATTGATTCAGAGTTGTTGTCCAGCTTGATTCAATATATACAAGGTGCTTCTAGGATCATTTTGTGAAGACAGGCCACAGTTATTTTAGTTTGTTCTGCTTTTTGTATTGGTATCACCTTTAGGAGATGCTTTCTGAGATGAGAATACATGATGCTTAAAAATCAAAGCTGTTTTAGGGAATCTGGTATTTTATCAAAATCTTGCTAATTGAGAGATGCACATTACGTGTTTTACTTCAAATGTTAAAAGCAGCAGTGTTTCTAAAATGAGATCCAGGCAGTCATTTATTCTATAAAACCAAAAAGAGTTAAAAGAAATGCTTTAAAGTTCTCTATTTCCCTTCCAAGCCTGTCAGAACTTTCCAGAATACTTTGAAGATTTTTCTTATTTTTTTTTTAAATAGTTTGTAGCCTAGTTCAGTGTCTTTAGCATCCTAAAGCAGGAACTCATCCTTCTTCTTCAACTGAGTTTTCCATATCAGACAGCTCTTTGCCTGCAAGCCACATGGGTAACGGTCCAAGGGGAGCTCAGCTGAAGCTGCTTCTCATTAACCTCTCCTTAAAGTTACAGTTTTTAAACCACATTTATGATTGTATTGTATTGTATTTTGCAGTTCAAGACCTGGAAATCCTGCAATGGCAATGGAACCAGGTGGTCTCATCCTCTAAATACTTGTGAAGTAAATAAATTTCAGTAACAAAGGAAAAAGGGAAGTGCTCATGGCTTGATTGGCAATATTGATAGCTGAGAATGATAAGTGTAATGAAATTAAATCCTATCACTGCAATTTTACTCTTGTTTTATGTGGCTTGTCTTAAAAAGAGGTTTCTTGCAAATTTTAGATTTCCCTTACATATGTGAGTTCTTTGGATCATTTGTGTGTTCTGGGATTCAGCATTGCATAGTTGGATTTAAGATAATGTTAATGGGGGCTTGGGTGTAATTTTTTAAACAAAAATTCTTTATGTGTAGCTGGAAATAATAAATTATACATGCCAACAAACCAGAGAACACTTCCATCGCAACATACATTGTTCCTGTTCCTGTATTACTGTGCTCTCCCTCAATTTTTCATCTGTGATTGTCTTGGTTATCAAACTAAGCAAGGGAAGGGCGTGCAGTATTTTATATTTTTAAGATGCCAGTTTGGTGACAGGAGGCAAAGCAATTATATGAATAAGTTAAATTATTATGTAATGATGATTTTTAAGTACAATGTGCTACTGAAACAAGCACTTTCTGGAAACATAGAAGGTTTGTATACCTGATTGAAACGATGTATCTGCATTATGAGGCATACAAGTTCAGTTTATTTATGTTTGCTCAAAGGCTGTTGCATTTTTAAAGTGAAGTTTTGATCTGAATAACATGCTTAACCTCTGAAATATTCAAAATCTGCAAAGAAAACCATCAGTTGCTAGTGTATCTTAGTGAAAATCATACTATAAAGAGTAATATCAAGTTCTAACGGCTGTGTTTTGGTTCAGTTAGAACACATTCTCATCTGTGTTTGGCCTGTTCTGTGAGAAATTATTATGGTGGGGGTGATTGATGGACTTTCCATAGGGCTTATAATGATACTGAAAAGTGCCACCGTTATTTTAGTGCCTTACTTTGTACACTAGGTACAAACTCTCAGAGAATTACTGAAGCCTTAGCCCTTCATACTGGGTATGCCTATAACAGTAGCTCAGTTTTTGTTGAAGTTTAATCCCTAGAGGTGTGGTTTTAAATTCGCAAGCCCTGGTTAATTTTGAGTGTATTAGGCTTCTGAGGTTATAGAGTGCGCTATATAAAGTTCAGTGGAGGCTTTTTTCAGTCCCACTGTGGTTTGTGTTTGTTTACTGAACATATCTATAGGATTAATATTAAATGCTTCAATTTGCCAGTGGACATGTTTTAGGGATTTATGAATTAGGAACTAGAGGCAATTCTTCATGATTTGGTTTTGTAGATTTGCAAGTAGTCTTAGTTCTGACAGTTAAAGTGTGTTCTTGATTAATCACTGAACTTCCACTGCATTCTGCATTTGACAGTCACTGGTTTAAGTTGGCTACATGTAGACAGAATTTGAGTGTGATCTGCCTTAGATAGAAAAAGTGGGTTTATTCATTAAACTGTGGTTTTTTTTCTCTTTTCTCGCTGAAGTTCTCACACAAACAGAAGGACATAAAAAACAGAACCCCTAAGTCATAGATGACTATCAGGTTGGTTTGTTTTTTAACAGGAGCGTTAAATTAATTTTCTATGTCTTCCTGAGGAATCCTTAATGATTGTTCAATAACTTGCTAAGTAACTCTGGCCTTTCTTTTGTTTAAACTATTTGGTCTTCTCCTCCTGATACCACTGTAGTAGAATTTACTTGTTTCTTTCCCCCTTTTTAATATTTCTGTGTTCCTTTTTCATGGAATAAAAGAGACCCGAAGTTGTATTACTTATCTCTTAAGCCAGAGGTTTATAGAATAAGTTTCTGCTAAGTACTCTGTAGCATGGATGTACAGGTAATTTTTTACACAAGGTTTTGGGAGGGGCGTGTCCTGTTTATAGTGTTGCCGTTTCATGATATATGGTCTCCAAACTGAATTGCAGAGATAGCAACCATGCATGCAGTGCTGGCCCTCAGAAAGTCCTCATGGCAGCTGGATAACTAGTTGTCAGAAAAATCTGCCTGTTTAAGACCTTCAGCAACAATATATAAACAGATAGTTAGATGGAGGAATGCTGGCTTTTTCGTTCACGTTCCAGTTATTTTCCCTTGCTTGCTTCTGAATAGGTCAAAATAGACTTTGCACTTACAAGGAAGTGTTACAAGGAAGAACTTGAATCGTATTTCAGGAATTCCATTCTTTGCACTAGCAGATGTGAACTTTACTACAGACTATAGATAATGTTTGAATTTACAGCAAATTCATTCTTGCACCTTGTCCGCTTTTAAATCTGTATGTACCTGATTTTCAGCATGCTTTTGTAATGTTGTGTCCACTTTTGGAATATGAGGAGGAGGGGGAGTTAATGCCTTTCTTTGTCTGCAAACATTATGGTATTGCATAAAATATTAAATCATTGATGACATCAGTCTTTTTTTTTTTTTCCAGAATATACCAGTATCTTAGTATTCCAGCTGCTGTATGATTTAAATTGATCTTTTGTAGCACCAGCATTGTCTTTAAAAGAGATACTTAATCTCTTTCAGTATTCTGGTTTTTCTTGGTGCAAAATGTCTTTACTGCTTATTTGAGGATTGTTTTGCAAGTTTTGTCACCAGGCTTAAATCCCAACTACATTGATGATAGAATGTAACCACTGTACAGCTTGTGTCCTTTAGCTATTTTGATTGTCATTCATTTGCCTTATCTGAGTGTGTGGAGATTGATAATTCATATAGCTTTGTAGCATAATCAACACAAGGATCTAAAGTTAAGTTTTTTTCCCTTTCTTTGCAGTACTTTTTAGGTCACTTGCATTAATGTTTTCTACACATTATAACTGAAGGACAGCTGAGTTGTAAGTTTGTCAACTCAACTGTGAGCATGACTGATCTGTGTTTCTGCTACAAAGCCTAAGCCGTCCTTTCAAGCAGAGGCATCAGGAGACTTTCGCTACCAACAGCTCTTTGGCTTTTTTACTTTCCTCAAAGTGTGATGTTGAGCTGTGCAATCAGCCTTTCAAGAAAAAAGTCTGAACTGGTCGAGTGGAATAATTTTTTCTTAGCTGTTCGGCCAGTGTGTTTGGGGGTGTGTGTGACTTTTGGGAGCTTAAAATCTTCACAGGCCACAGGAGGGCAGCAAAATCTCTGGATAAGGATCCTGGATGAATGGAGCTGTGCCCTGCAGTTATGAACCACCCTAGAGAAAGGTGCTTTTTAAGAGGCAGTTCTCAGCTCAGTAACCCCTGATCCCAAAATCTGGGTCCACCTGTTGGAAAAAGTGATTTAAAACATTTTTTTCTCTTCGAATTACAGTTGATGATTTAGCAGTTGACGTATTCACTGAGATGGAATAGGACCCAAAAGCATTAATTTCAGTCTGTACTAGGTGCTGTATAAGCACATAGCAGAGTAGTGCCTTCTGTCTTGAATGTTTTCAAAGACTTGTACCTCAAAAGAGATAACAGTTGAGCAGGGTGTGATGGAGAAGGAAGGTTTCTTCTGCTGGAGTTTTATATCCTTTGGGATAAAGGAGAATGCTGGGTGTAGAGTGGTGAATTTTAAACGAGTAACTAGTACTTTTGTTTGTTTGTTTGTTTGTTTGTTTCTGTAGCAGCACTCTGAACACATGTGACTATTAGTCAGCACGTGAAAGATAGATGTAGCTGATGCTTCAAAATGTTCTCCAGAAACAAGTCAATTTAAAACAATTATTTGTTACTGATTTGGGAGGGATGTAGGAGATGATCTGCTGGAAGTTGAAATAATTAATAGCTGATTTACATTATCTTTATTGTAATGGTCTTTGGAGAACCCTTTAAATTATCTGTAGATTATTTGTTAACAGTAATTTAACCTGTGTTCTTCTTTTGCAGCTTCTTATTTTACTGTATTAATGAAACTAGTAAGTTGTCCTACTTGGTATGTAATATCCTTAAGAAGTCATTTCTAAGGCTACTGATTGTTTCCAGAGTTCATGATTGCTCAGATTCTATGTCAATTCATAAATGATCATAATAAATAAAACAGAACTTTGTGGTTACTAAACTATATGGTTTTCTTCAGAAATGTATGCAAACATGTTTTGAACTTTATTTTGCAGTGCCAGTTTTGTACATTGTGGGGATGGGAATCCCTCCTTGTAATGTAAAAAACATATCACTGTTGAGGTGCTGTCAAGTTTTGTACAGCATTAGTGAATTTCTGTAAGCCGTTAATGGACATTTTATAAGGAGTTTATGAATGACAGCATTTAATCAAGGCAACACAATAGGCTTGTGTTTATAAAACGTACATTGAAGCTGATGTGTCTGCTTAGAAACACAGGTGTTGTGTGTACTCTTAAAAGTGGTAAGCATTGTGCAGGTAGCTGCATATACCTTCTTATTCTATCCCCTAATCTTTGTCTGTTGCAGATTTGAGGTACAGAATTTGTTTCCAATCCATGCATCGTTTGTGACAAAACACGAGATAAGGAGGAATTTTTCTGACTGTCGAGGTTACTTATGGTTTCCATCTGCACTTCTAGTGTTTTTAGAATTCCACGTAAAGAGCCACGAACACATTGTTTGATTTAGTTATGATTTCACATTGGATGAGGTCAGGAGTTTCATCGTTGCTTTTCCTGAAAGTGAATTTTTAGGCCACAGTTGTGCATTTAAAGTTGTAATCAGCAACTTGAAGGAAGACAGCACCACTATGTTTAAGAAAAAAAACCCAAACCCAATAGAATTATTTTGTTATGAGTGATTCATAATCTGTTTTGGGCAATCTGATACTTTCAAAGCTTTTAATTGCACAAAGGAAAGGCCAGACTACTGTATGCTTTTAGTGTTTTAGTGAAGGTGGTATTAATTATTTTGTACTTGAAATGCATCTTCTCCAGATGGTCTGGAATAGCTTCTGAAAAGTTAATTTTTGGCGCATGTCTCATGTCAAATTTCTGGCATCTTACCATAGTAATATCAAAAGGAATTCACATCCTTTAAAAACTTAGAAAGTATTGAAGAGCGAAGGCAAGTAGGAAATTCAGCTATTTGTAGAATTATCTTGTAAGTGTAGAAGAACTGGAGAAGAATAACTGCAATATTAAAATCTGTCAAATCAATAAAATTTGTCCCCTGTTGTAGTGGAGCATTAACCTAAAATGCCAGAGATAACAGAGAGAGATACGATGTTTTTATTGCACTTTGTGCCAGGAAGTTACTTTAAAACTTTTGCAGATCTCTCATGGAGTTGCTGGTCTTTGTGTTGATGTTTGAATCTCTTGTGTAAGTTTTGTAAGTAGACCAGTTGAGATAGCATTCATTTAGTCATTCTGTCAGTGCACTCTACATGGAATTTTCTAATGTGTCTAATTGGTGAAATTCTCTTAAATCTGCTTAAAAGCTTTTGAATATTCCATTTGCAAATCTTTTCTTTGTTCCTGCATTCTTAGTGACAAGAAATAAGAAACAAAACAGCAAGATTAAGATATCTCTTAACACTAAACTGTTCTGAATGCTTCCATGAGGAAATGTTAAACAGGACGAAGCTCTCAGTTACATTGCATGTTTTCTGTGGTCTTTCCTTTGTTAGGAAAAATATGCTGGAAAAAATAAATCACTCCTTGCTGTCCTAGGCTTTGTACCTGATATTTTGAAGGCTGCGCTGAAAGTTAGCTCAGGTTGTAAATGGTACTGGGCTGTATACGTGACATTCAGGGCTGTGGAAACTGGCTTCCTAAAGATGTTGAGAAATACTGGTATATGTCATGGACTTTCATGAGTTATAATTTCCTGCTGGATCCTTGATGGGTTCACATGTTTTTCTGCAAGTTCAGTGGGACTTAACTAGCTAGTATCTTTAGGAAAGAACATGGTGCTGTTACTCACAGAGTGACAGGCTTATTTTATGCAAGAAATAAAGCAATTTGTAGATATGATACCTTGAATCATGTCTCATATTTCCATTGTATTTTACAGTAATATTTGTTACTTTTTGCTTGAAATATTATTTAGCTATCTGTAGCATTCTTGTGGTTTGGTATCGCCAACAGAAACTACTTGTTTTGCCTGTTTTAAAAATGCACGCTTCAGTAATGAGAGTAGGGATTTGCTGTTTGTAGCAGATTTTTCATCATTCAGGGAAAAAATACAGTTGAATCTTATTTCATAAATAGTAGCTTGAAAAATGAACCATAGTATCAAATGTATATAGGTAACTTGAGAACCCAGTGCTCTGAAGAGTGTCCTCTGTGGACACTCCTGGGAAAAGGTTACTTTTATATTTAGCAAATTGAAAAAAAGGATGAAGCAGCAAACCTAGCCCTGAAAAACTATTTGTTTAGTTCTGTTTTCTCTTTGTTCTTGTGCTATGTGTCTTCTTAAAGGCATGGCTTTAAATTCTGCTCTCTTGAACAAATAGCACTGTAACATATTTCTGCAGTGTAATGCTGCAGAGCAGTCCAGGTAAATACGAGAGACAGCCTCAGTCTTTGCTTATTTTGAGCTTTCCAGCCATAGTAGGCATCTGTTGGGTCTTCAGAGTTCTAAGGCCAGGGACTTTTCTGGTTTTTGTGTTCCTGTAGTACTCAAGTTTCTCAACAGAAGCAATGGTTTCACTGCCAGATCTCTGTGCGGTACAAGTCTGATCTGAATTAGATACTGGCATGCTGCTGTGTCTGTGACAAATTAGCACACAGTTATCTGTGACAAATTAGCACACAGTTTAGAGTTTGTGTCTACATTCTGCTATGCTAGCTCTGAAAGGACACCTGAAACCTGACCTGGCTTGAAACCAATGCTATAGATAATGTTATATACATTAAAGCTTTTCAGTACAAGTTAAATGTCAAAAAAAGGGGGTTGGTGGTGGAATTAGATGTGTTATTTAAGCTCCCAGAGTGGTGTTGGATCACTGTTTTGCAAAAGAGGAAGCTGCATTTTTGTTCTTGTAGTAGTAGCACTCAGGTGTGATTCAGTAACTTGCTTAGCTTCCACCTGGTCTGGAATCCTTTCTTCTGTTTAATACTGCATGTACCTGTAATTAGAGCCCTTGTCCTAGAAGAGTTTGTTACCTGGAAAATCTTTCCCTTATTCTTCCTAGAAGAGTCTGATTCTGACACTTACTCCATATATTGAATTGTTCTTTGATTTTGCTTGGCTCATTTCCACAGTAATTTCCTAAGGAACAAAAGATAAGGATGTAGAACTCATCAGGAATCTATAGGTATCTCAGTATTAATATCAAATCCTTCTTCATTTTCCATACTGAACATCTGAAAGGCTGTGTGACCAGTCTGTTCATTTCACCACCTCATTACTATAAAATTTGTTTTCTACCACCTCTATGAAAATGTTCTGAGCCCGACTCTGGACTAACACAAAACCAATGTAATATTTTGGTTTTTTGACAATAATTCAGCAGAATGAGTTTTTTTGAAATAATTTGGCTGAGATCACTGCATCGCTAATTGCTGTAAATCAGTAAATTAAGAAACCCAAGGTCATCTTAAGGGGTTTCATGATTTGGTTTTGTGGGGGTTTTTTTGAACCAAATGTCTGTATTATGGCATCAAGTCTTCATTCTGTCTTTATGCAGGTAGTTGCAATTGGTTTCAAGACAATTAATACATTTCTGCACATATTCAATTAATATAATCACAGGGATGTACATTTGTAACATTTCTCATTACTGACTTCTGTTTTCCCAGAAAATATTTATTAGATTTGGACTAGTGATTTATAATGGATGAAGGAGGAAGAGGTTGCAGAGCAGAAGGAGGTGGATTAATGTGTTTAGTCTTTCAGCATACACTGAGACTGAAACTAAAAGATACCACAGGAAAGCATTTGTAATGTTCATCTTAATCTCTTTTCCTGTTTGGTTTGTACAATCAAATTGTTGCATTTTTCCCCCTTGTTTGTGCAGCCTTTGAAATACTTTAATTGTCTGTACCTTAAAAATCTTTTCTGATGAGTAGGTTGTTGCAGTGTGTTTGTTCCTTGGTTGGTCTTTTCCAACATAGCTCTGCTTCACAAGTTTCTCCTGGAAGTGGTAACACTTAATTTTATCCTTTTATTGTACATGTCTGCCACTGCTATTGCTGTGCTATATAGTTTACAGCTTCTCAGCTGTTAAAATTCAGACATGGGATAATAGCAATACACATCTAACAGCTGAGGCACTGGGCTTAGCTGATGTGCCTGAGGAAGTTCACAAAAGAAAGATGAAATAGCCAGAATCACATCCTGCATTCGCATAGTAGCTAATGACTTATCTTTTTCTCCTCAAATAAAATTGAAACTTTAAGATTTATGGTAATGTAATAAAGACTATATTTTAATCATGGTGGACTCTGAATACTGTGGTTGTGCTGGACTGTGGGATTTATCTGGTTGTAGAATAATTTTTTCCATTCCTTTTTTTTTCACCTTTAAAGGTTAAGAGAAGGAGGAATTTCCAGGAAAATATGAGCAACTTCAGTAAATAGTTTAATCTGAAATGCACAACTGCTTAGTATTGGGGTTTATAGATCTATTTCTGTAGTAACACAACCTAAGAATTTAGGCTGTGTTTGTTGAAGACTATGGAATCCTGATAATAATTTAAATGGTTTCCAAAATAATTAGTTGGGGTTTTCCGGTCTACTTTACCTGTAATCCAGAAGCTTGTTACTGACCAGTGTAGTTTTATATTAAGCAAGTAGTAAGAACTTACTTTTAGTGTAAAAGTGTATCATAATTGTTTTAAAGAATGTCATAAATATCTTATATTTATGGATCAGTGTATATGTGTATGGCTATACATTATTATTAATAATGGGCATACAAAACTGTAAGCAAATACTGTGAAAAGTCTTTTAGCCAGGGGTTTTAGAGTTATTTTTTTCATATGTAACATTTAGAATCAAGGCTTAAGAAAGAATGTTTACTCTTGAACAGCTTCTGAATTTATTCTTGTAGCTCATTTGGCTCTTTAACCATAAAATAGCTGTACAATATTTCTATGTGTGCTAATCATAAATTGTTTGCACTCTTTGGTGGTTTCCATAGCAAAATGGAAGGAAGCAAAAATAAATGGCACTATGCTTCATGTATAGGAAATGTGGAAGCACATTCCAAGTTTTACATCCCAATCCTGTAGCTTCAGACTGTTAGTTTCCAAACAAGGCATTTCATTTGTTACTCACTTTAAACTTTGAATTTTATTTGCTCTGTCACACCACTCACCAAAAATCTGGCAAATCTGAAAATAAGTCTGACACTTCAAATTGTGACAACTTTTTATTCCGCATTTTTTCTCCAGGTTTGCAGAACCTCATTCTTGAAATAGACCATGGGTGAGATAGAATCATAGAATAGTTAGGGTTGGAAAGGACCTTAAGATCATCTAGTTCCAACCCCTAGTTTTGGACCTCTTTGTAAAACATTTGTTGATGGTGCTAGGTTTTGAGGGAGGCAGTTATATTTTTGAACTAATAAGTTAATCAAGTAAATGTTTTATGCTTTCTTAAATTAGCCATTGTGACTTCTAATGATGTTTTTTTCTTTTTAATTATATAAATGTAAATGCTAAAATTCTTTGTCTGAAGACTTCATTGCTTGACTGTTGCTAGACTCTCATTCTTTTAAATTCAGGTTTCTCATCCCAAAGCTTTGTCAGATTTATGTGAAGTAACCATATCCCTGCTAGGTAGTGCCATATCAGTTTTGAAGAACTTGAACGCTAGAAATTAATTTGTTCATGAGATTTCTCTCAGTTTACCTATCTAAAATATGAAAGCTGACATACATGGGTATATAGCCATCATTCAGAATTGTTAGTGTCCCCATATTCTGTAATGCATTTTTTGAACACGACCTATTGCTGTAAAATTTTTGTGAGGCATTGCCATCATTTGTTTGGAATACTCTTATCTTTCTTGAAAGACTGGAAATGATTTCTTAATTAAAATAATCTGCCTAAAAACACCCAGAAAACAATTTGAGCTGAGACCAGAGCACTTCTTAATCCTGTGCGCTATGCTATTCAGAAAACATCTGCTGGTTGGATTACTTTCCATCTTATCTGCAGCACGTATTCAACATTCCTCTGCTTGTACTTGTTACCGGATGCTTTAGCCCAGTTGTGATCCCACTTGATGTATACTGGAATTATAAATTCTCTAGCTTACTTTAAATGATGTTAACTAAGATGTGATGCAGAAAATAAGCAATACCTTCAATCAACCTTTCTTGACTTTTTGGATCTTAACTGCTTTGTAAACGAAGGTTAGATCATTCCTTCTTTATTTGTTTCCCCATTTTCTTCTTGTTTCATGGTGAATACATACATTTTACATCTCTTTGTTTTTAATTATGGCATAAAAATTACAACCACAGTTGATTCTCGCTTGTAGGGAGCAAGTAGACTGTATAGAAGAGATTATGAATTTTGAACTCTTATTTGAGCCATAATGTCAAAAGTTTTGGTTTAAAGATTGGTTTGTAGCTGTTGCAGTGGCAGACAGTAGGACTGAAAGTCACTGCAGTGACTTTCTGCAGAACACACCAACTATTTGTAGAGTCAGATTCACCTGGGTTTGTGTCAAGTTCAAAATGTGCAGGTCTGAGTGAACTTAATCTGTTCATGATTTTGTTATCAGGGAGATGGGCTATAATTTTTCCTGATGTTCCTGCAAGAATAAATTAATCCCTAATAATTCGGTCGTATCTCATATTTAGTTTGAGGCATTTTATGAATGTAGAGCTTTTTTTGCATGAGGTGTTCATCATTTTAATAAATACCATAGAAAAATATTTGCTTAAAACCAATGATTTCTAAAGTTAGTAAAAAAGGATATAAGGAAACTTCCATTTGAGGTAGTTTTTGTTTCATTGTTTTTTATTTAATTTTTACAGTGACTTGTAGAGCATATCCTTGTCTATGGCAATCAATGGGTTACCCAGGGGCCTGTGGTATTTGCATGCTTGGGGTTTTCAAAGACTCAGCTAGGCCTGACCAAGTCTTAATGGTAGCTGTAACCAGAGTAGGAGGTTGTACCAGAGTTACTGAAGAGGTCCTATCCAAAAAAACATTGCTGTGATGATTTGTTGTACTGTTTTCTTTGTACGTTTTCCAGGTTTTGGCTCATTTGAGATTATACTGGCATATAAACTTTGTGTTAGAGACCATTTTCTACGCAGCACCCTGCAAATATTTGCCTGTTGTTTAAACATCTTAGGTTTATGTTCTGTAGTACTTTTGAACTACCTCATGGTTTTACTTTTTTCTTGTGTTTAGTTGTGTATTTTTCATTAAGGCAAATGTTTTGATGAACCTGCCTTCCAGCAATTAGTAGGAGATTTAACTTCTTTTTAGGTTTCTGAAGGCAGCTGTTCCTTAAGCCTGAGTCTTTGTTTAGTTGTGTGAGCTGATTAATTTATGTTGGAAAAGTGCTCATTTTTCATTTCTGTTGGTTTCAGAGAAATTTCTGAGATATTTATGGAAATTCAGCAAGCTGTTTGAATGAATTCGCTCCATGCTGACCAATTGTCTCCATCCCCTCAAAACTGCCTGATTTTTTTTTTTAAAGAATAATAAAATAATTAAAGTATCTTGGGCAGAATAGGGGGAGAAATGAGCTGATGTTTTTGCTTTTGCAAAGGGAGAATATTAAGAGCAGGAAGATACTATTGGACGTTTCCTTGTCTAAATTAATAAATACAGAGTTTTCATGTTGGATATAAGTTTATGAATGACTTCACTTTTTTCTTAGATGGCCTTAAGTGTGCATATGCTTTGTATAGTAAACAGGAGTGATGTGTAAAGTTAAGCTGGAAGTGCTGCTATTTGTCCTGCGGTCAACTGTTCAGAAATGCTTGCTATGGAAGGGCTGAATGAAATAATGTCTTTGCTTCCTGCTGTTCTTTACGTGTAAGGCCTAAGGGACTGGAGTACAGCTCTGGATTAGTGTCCACAGTTTGATTAACTTTTTTTTCCCATTTAAATCCTGGTCTCTGTTTCAGAGGTGGTTGAAGGGATTTATGGATTGTCCTGACTGTTTGCTGTCATAAAGCATGTAAAAATAATACAAGAGGCCATCCAGCATAAAGCTGTTTAAGACACAAGTAAAAGGAGCTTTTTTGTTATTAGAACCATTGATTAGTCAACAAGTGCCAACTGTATATATTCATTGTCTTGGAAACTAAAATTTTGCCTCTGCTTTGGATTTCAGGAAATTAAGTTAACCTGTGACAAGCTAATACTTGATAAGCTTGAATACTTACAATAAAAGACTCTCTTTTGTCCAAGCCATGTATGTTTGTCGTGAAGAACTGTGGAAGCTTTTCAGTAGAGTTTCTGAAGTTACCTTACATTCTATTAGCCAGAATTAAAATATTTTATGTTGTTAGGCAGCTTTCTGAATTGATATATCCAGATTGCTTCTAATTGTTATTTAATACTTGCTGTGCACATCTTCTAGGAATGTATTTAATTGTGAATCAGTGCTGTGTAGCACTGTGTTATGTGAAAGGCATTTTCCCTTACACATAGTCCTTCAGAAACACATTAAAACATATTGAAATTTTATTACATTTCCTTTTTATAACCTATATAAAACATTAATGTTTGCATGCTGCATGGTTTTGACCTGTCATGAAAAATTTCTATTTATGGTAAGATTGTTTACTTCACAGTCTTTCTGTCGTAACGTGTGCAGTGAAACAGCATTTGCTCATAAGGGACAACTGTCACTATGAAGTATGATCCCGATGATCACACCATTATTTTTATTTTTCAAAAGGAAAAAAGTAGGTATTCTTTGTTCATTTAATTGGTTTGTCTTCCACTGCAGTATAATTACCTAGTGCTGATTATAGTCAACTTGTGCTTTACCTAATTTGGAAGGCTTTGAACAGATAGTTTGGATTACTGACAGCAATAAAAAGGAGCAATTAGAACAGGAGCATTCTGCAAGATGCCCTGATTCTATTAGTGTGGTTAAACAATGTGTCTATTGCCTCTCTAAAGGTAGCAGGAATGTCAGTGGACCCTCTTTGTGAACGCATTTGTTACCAAGCCTGGTTGTTTAGGGTGTTTATTTTTTTGTCATAATAGTTAATGCCAAAGTTGCTTAGCAAGTGGTCTGGTTCTATATAGTTACAGCTCTCTTCAGAGCTGAGAATGCTGAAGTTTTGGTTCTGACCCAAATTGTTTACCCGGAGAACCATAGACGTATCAAAAGACTGCTTGATAACTGTGTTTGGCTGTGGTTTGCTACCTGCAAAATTACACAATTAGCATTCAGTAACAGGAACTTAATTATGGCTAAAGGGCTGTCATCTCAGGCACTTGCGCCTTACTCATTTTGTGCTTGTAGTATGAGAAAGCACTGGAGGGAAAAGACGATGGAAAGAGAAATGCAACTCGAAAATAAATTAAAAAGAAGCAACCCCAAAACTGTCATATCTGCTTTTAATTGAAGTTTATTTATTATAGAATGCGATTCTGCAGGTGATACAAACTTTAATGCTGATCATCAGTATTTACAGTTGCAGACTGGTAACCTGGCAGAAACAGATACTGACCTTCAGCATCAGTTTAAGAGTACTTACTCAGAGCTGGTGACTCACTTCAAAGCTGTATAGAACATCCTAGTTAGCTAGATATTGAAGGGAATTAATTGTGTTTAGTGTCTAAGCTGCAGTTCATTTTGATTTCCTCCTACCCCAACTTTGCTATGAAAGTTAATTAGAAAAAAAAAGGAAGGAAAACAGTTAGTTAATGAAGCATCTGCTATGCCTGAATTAAAATCTTACACTGGAGTCATGTAATTTCTGTATTTCCTATGAACTCTTGGAACGGTTTGGGGTTTTATTCCAGCCCTTTTAACTAGCATGAGCAACATGAATACCAGAGATGCTCAGTTAATACAGTAAAATTGATTGAACTGGCTGAAATTTTCATTAATTTCAGATTTAATGGGCTCAAGCTAAAAGTGCTGTGATAACTGCAGTGTAGGTCAGGCAGACTACAGATCTGTAGTCTGGGGTTTTTCCATGCACCTTTGTCTGGAAGTCATATCCAGCCATTGTGAAACGATGTGGTTATTTGCATATTAAAATGTCAATGAATTATGACTCAGTCATCAAACACTTTGCAGTGTGGGATTTAATTTTTGTAATGACTCAAATGCAAGATGAAATTTCAAGGATAAAATTCCTTTTCATCAGGGTGTTTTGGAGGGATTCCTGCAGCATTAATCTTTGTACCATAAACAGACACGACATGTCATGTTACGTGGAAAGTACTGCTGTTCATCCAGCAACCAGCTGTTTGATTGCTTGACACATAAGGACCAAATAAGCATGTCTGTCTTCTAAGCCAGCTTTTCCTGTTTCTGAATTATTAGTTCAGGCTGTCTCTTATTGATAAGCAAATTAGGGACAAGAATCATCCAAATTGTTAATATATCTGATATTTAAAATTGTTTTGGTTATTTAGAAGCTGTGGTTGGTATTAACGAGATTTATGTATATATATATATATACATCTCTCAGAAGGTGTCTTTTGGTCTTTTCTTCAACTACCCGTGATTTGCTGTTTCATACTGCACAGAGACACTTAGCTTTTACCTTTTCCTTTACAATCAGTTACAGATACTCAGCATAAACTGCTCAGAAAGGGAAATCTGCTGTGTTCCTGCATGCACTGTGAACAGGCTGCCTCATAACTGCTGAGAGCTGATCCCCTGGAGGCAAGATCCTGCTGAGCAGCTGTGACTGTGAATGCCAGGGGCTTCTGGCCCTTGTTCTGACCTCAGCAAGGGGCCTGCCTCTGGTTCCTGCTGGGGAAGGAGCTCTCCTGTTTCTGCTCTTATCAACCTGCTCTTAACTGTTCTTTCTGCTCTTAACAACCATGCTTAGCCTCTGGTGAGTACTGAATTCAGCAGGAATTAGCTGTTCCCCTTTCTCTGCAAGACAGTAGCTGTCAATATATTAAGCTTGTGAGAAGTAAAGAAATCGTCTGATTCTTGTTTCATTGTCAGGCAGTGCGTCTTCGTCTGAAGATGAAGCCAGCCCCTACCTCACAAGCCTGAATGTTGTTGAGATTTGGCATACTGTTGTGCATAGGCAAACAAGCACTTCTTTAGGGGTTAGAGGCCTTTGTCAACATCTAGTCCAGTAAGGTCAGTTATGAGGTCATGAAGCTGCTTATGAATTCTGAATAGAATCATAAAATCAACCAGGTTGGAAAAGACCTTTAAGATACATTGGCTACTCTTTGTGGCATCATTGCCCTAAAGAGGTGAAGGTGAGAGAGAAAGCTGAAGGAGAAAAAGGAAGGGAAAAAAGACCAGTGCAGGAGAGGTGATAAATGAATAAATGTGAGAAGTGAAAGAAAGAGTAAATGCAGTTTTATCTCACAATTGTGTCATGACATATTTGATATATTCCTTGAAATCCTATGATTATATAATGTTGCCTGCTTTCATTTTAAACCAAAACAGTTCCCTAATCTTTGGGATTCTGGAAAAATAGCTTGAAAATGTGAAGCTCAAGGGCTTTGGAATGAAAAAGAGAATGAACAGACATTGTCAGTTAGCTGAAATGTATAGTAGCTCAGAATTTTGTAACTAATCTTGTGTTTTAGGAAAGGTGCTGAGATATGATTTCCTAAAGATTGCTGTTGGCAATCTCATAATGTGGAAAACTTAGTAGAGCATGACTCCAACATACATACCAGTGTGGATAACACTGATTAACTTAAGTGCATGTAGAGGCTTCATAATTTAGTGCAAAAATGGTCAAAAATTGGATAAATACTAGATAAGATGTGTAAAAATAATTCTAGCTGTTTGTGTCTGGATTGCTTTTTGTTGAATATTCAGAAGATGGGTTGTGAAGATGAGCAATTAGAAGAAACCCCAAAGCATTTTTAAGTTACATTCAGGAGAGCCTAGCATTAATTGTAATTTCTTTTGACTGACGTGTTGATTTTTTTTTTTTTTTTTTTTTTTAGAAAAAAAAAGGTGATTTATTTTTTTGTTGCTTAAAACCCCCTAATACGAAAAAGGAAGCAGGCCAAATTCCTGCTTAGGTTGTCAAAGGTCAGTTGTCATAGCTGTCTGACCTTTTTAGACTACACCAAGATAGTGTATGTGGGATGAAGGGTTTTCTATGCCTGAAGTGATGAAGCTATTTTGCAAAGCTTGCCTTAATAAAGAGCAGATTGGTTAGTAAGACCAGGAGGGACTCCTATCTAAAAACGCAGTAAAACACTCATTCAGTTGTCTTTCCTGTCTTTTCTATTATTGCTCTATATCTATATATTTTAAACCATGCATCGTAGCATTCTCTTGTCCTACTCCATTGACTGTAGCTAAAATATCACTACATTTGATCATAAAAGCATTTATATAGTAAAAAGTGATGTGTACTCCTGAGGTTTTCTTTTCTGGCCATATCTGTTGACTAAAAGTGCATGCTATACATTCTCCAGAAGGACAGTTTATAGGATTGTGATGTTTGGGTTTTGGTGGTTTTGTGTGTTTTTTTGCCCCTGTCCCATGTCCTCTCCAAGGCCTCTAAATGCTAAGATGTTATTTTACATGTGTGCACATTAGTAATTTCATGGATGCTGTTAGTTCTATTAGGTTTGCAGGAATATTCAAGTATGCAAATTCTGGTCTTTGCAGAGTGAAGGCTGATGTATTCCACACTGTGGAGTGCAGAGCAGCTATGTATTCCCAGCTGTGTTGAGGCTCTGGAAACCAAATGCTGGCTTTTGTGAATCCATTTGTTAGTCCTATCCTTCTCAGAGGTTAGTTAAAAAGTCAAAAACCAGAATACCCCAAACCAACACAGCTTTCCTGAAAATCTAAATCTCGTTATGATGAACTGGAAAAGACAGAAAGTAACTATGGAAGTATCCAGTGATCTTGTCGGGAAAGGTAAATCGACTCTGTGTCAAGACAACTTACTAGCAATTTTCTTCATTTAATAGGGGTTGGTGCTTTTAGTTATATATGTAGCTAGCAAATGTGTTACCTCCTTTAAAAATTAAGCATTTACATGCCCTTTTGCCAATAATTAAAGGCATGTGGGGCATTTCCAGACCTCATAGTTCCTGAATATGTTTTTATAAACATCCACTCAGGGGGAAAAAACAAAAGAAGCAAACAAACAAAAAAAATCAAACAAAATAATAATAATAAAAACACTCCTTTATCTGAACTGTTTGGCTAAATGTGGCTGCTGATTACTACTGTTCATAAAACTGCACTCTGGGCAGCTGGGTTATCCTTCTGTCTGCTTCAAATGTGCATATTATAAAACTTATTTTGTAAATGGTTGGTAGTGAAAATAGACGAAAATGAGCTTTTCTCCTTTGCAGACTGATCTGTAAAAGTGCTTTCCTTGAATCTTTAGCTCATGCTTTTGTTCTCCAAAAGTGAATTGAGAGAGAACTTAATAATGGAAGGAGGTGAGATGTAGAGAACACCAACAAAAGTATACTTCTTCTATAAATCCAGTGTTGCTGAGTTTTGTTACTCACTTGCTCCATTTTGCTTATGTCTGTGTAAAGTAGAATGTTTCATGGTAGGATTAGTGCATTAAAATTCTGATGCAGAAGGAAATATTTACACAATCATGCAATCAGAAATATTTCATCCAACTTTGTTCCTTTTGAAATTAAATCAGATGGAAATTGTTTTAAGAGGAAATAGAGTTAAAATAATGCAGGAAGTCTAAGCTGAGAAAAAATGGAACACTGGCATTTTTGTAGTGTACCTGTATTAGCTAATTTTGAATATCTACACTTTTTTCTTGAAATACTTTTCTATGCAAACATGTACATATGTATGTATATCTCTCTATATATACATTGCTCTGTATATCTCTGTGCATTTTATAGATGTATATATACATAGCTCTGTATATCTCTCTGTGTGCATTTTATAGATGTATATATGCATCTATTTTTCTATGAAGAAAAAGCAAATGAGTAAATAGTAGTCCTGAAATATCTGATCTTGAAGCCAATTGAACAAATGTTTTAACCTCTGTAAAGAAACATGACAATTTAAATGGAATAGAATGGGCTCCTGTTTGAGAATGAAAATGATGGATTGTCTTGAGTTATGTGTGTAGGAGAGTTAGGAAGTAAGTGATTGCTCACCATAGATGCTATTCTGCTTTATTTACAATTTCTGTTGAGAATTGTTCAGTGAACTCACCTGAAAGCTCTTTTTTGTACCTTAGAATTCTTTTGATATTATATCCAAAATTAGGGAAAAGGGTGGTTAATGTTCTTGGTGATACAAGTAGTAGAGCTTATCTTCTAGTCTGATTTTTGCATAGGAATTTAAACCTGGTTAAATAGAGGAAGTGATTTACCCTTTGAGGGCTTCAGTCATGGCCATATGCATAAGAAAGCCTACAGTAATTGTTATAAACAGTCTTTGTAAGCCCAGAACAATTCTGTTCTGTCCTAAAATGCTGTTTTGTTTTCTGGGACAGCATCACTGTATCTAGGGAAAGCTGAAGAGGAAGCTGAAATGTGTGTATACCATGGAAATGTGGAGTACAGTGCGCTAGGGCGTACTCGAATCAGCACCGAGACACACTTCATGAGCACCTTACAGAGAAACAAGCTGATGATCCCTAATATGTAGTAGTAGAGACAAAGAAATAGTAGACAAAGTAGTAGCAGAGACAAAGAAATTTGAGTTTAACACTGCACCAACAGGGCTTTTACCGCTCAAAGAGCCAGTACAATTGCCATCATCTTGTGTAACCACACAGTTCTGCCTCCCCTGGTAGGTATGCCCCTCAAAAACACTTGAGCATTTAGTTCTTACGATAGTCTTTGGAGATCTCTGGCCCCTCTGTCTTTATATCACATTACAACTCTTTCAGATTGTCTGCGGAGCCACCTGCAAACCTGCCTTTTGGGGGTATATATATATCTTAGGAAGAAGGTCTTGGAAAGGCAGCAATATCAGAAGAAAGAAGTGGGGGGGGGGAGAAAAGGTTTGGTGTAGTTTTCTTTCCAATAAATCGTAATGATTTCCAGCATAGCACATTGGCTGCAGAAATACTTAGTACTTTGTGGTGCTTCAAAGGAGGTCTTTTTTGTTTCTGATGATTCTGTTCCCTGGCTTGCCAGTGTCAGATTCTTAGTCTTCATACATTGCTGTAGGTAGGACAACCCAGAAATACCTCCTCAATATAATGAAAATGCTAATGAAATAGCTGCTGCAAAATTCTGTGAAGCTGTTCTGAGTTAAATGTTTTTTCCATTTACTTTTTTATTAGAGTGATTTGGAATATTCACCTATTGTGCAAATTAATTATATTAAATTCTAAAGGGAACTGATGTAGTGGAGTAGAAAAAACTAGGTGGTTTTTGTTGTTGTTTAATAATTTGACTGATGTTTTCTTTGTCATTGTCAATTCCAGCAGATTCAGTATCCCACATTACAAGAGAGACTTTTATGACCAAATTCAGCAGTTTGCATTTCTGTTTTTCAGGCTTGATTCATATCTATAAGTTCATAAAATTTGATTTTAACATGTCAAATAATGTAGCATTGGTCTGGACAAGACTTCCATTTTTTTGGGTGGACTCAAATTTATTTTTCACATTTAGATGTGACTTTAATATAAATGTTAGCAAAGGAAAGGCAGAGAATTCTCAAGATGGAGAAGCAAAATTATTACTTTGTCCTGTGTGTCAGTGTAAAATAGTAAAATACACAAAATCCATTTTCAAACCTAGCTTCTGCTGAGAGCTTCTGAATGCTGCATTCATGTCACAGCTCAAAGTGTGACCCTTAGACTTTATGCACTTAGTGAAGGAGTACATTCTCTGTAAGTAAGAGGCAAATTTCCAGTGACAGACACTTTTTAGTCCAGTGTCAGTGGTAACAACCAAACTGAATTATTTCACAAAGCTAAGCAACAATAAGGGAGTTGGACATAAGGAAAACAATTTCTTCTAAGCCTGAAAAGCGGAGGGCCAAAGTCAGTGTCGTTCTACAGTCTAGACTGCTCTGAGGAATCAGGGACATTTTGCAGTGTTTATCTTTTCACAGCTACTCTGGTGTAGGAGCCTGTTTTATTAATGAAACCATACTCAAAGAATATAAGTTTTTGCTTTTATATGGGCAGATGTTTATAAATTAGGACATACTCAGGTCCCAATGACAGGATGTGGTTAGTTCACAGTTCCATTCTTGGGAAGGAGAGGAAGTGAGACAGGTCAGTGCAGTGAAAAGGGGGAGGTGGAAAGTGGCCTCAGACTGGAGAACAGGTGGGCAGGTCTTCAGTTTTCAGCTCTGGCTTACACAGATTGAATTAAAGCAGCTGAAGGTGAAGAAGAATATTGTTCATGTAACCAGGGTGATCACTGGACTGCAGCAAAGTTACTGTCCTTGCTAGTTACATTTATTATTGCAAGATTTGGCAGAACTCTTTTTACGTATTATCATTTCTGACCAGTAAGAATATTTCTTTGTAAATAAATGCCAGCTGAGCTGGCATCCTTCATCTGTTTGAATTCTGTTTTATGGGAACCACTATACAGCTGTATTAATCTGATACGTACTATACGTAAGAAGAAAAAAAACACCCATAATGCAAACCCACAACAACCACCCCCAAAACAAAGAAACAAACAACCCCTTTACCCTCCACCAGGTATCACAGAATAGTGTGTCAGGAGATGACAGCATCAAGGTGAAGGAGATAGGAGATGAGCATTTAGAAATAGAGTATGCTGAATTATTGTAAGGAACTACCAGAAAAAAAAACAACCAACTAAACATTGTTTTCAGAAAACTTGTTCAGCTTAGTATAAAATAATACAACTGTAAATTTTGCTTTATAGTTACTTCATCTTTTTGCAGTACTAAGATTAACTCTCCTTAATCAATATAGCTATAAATATACCCTACTTGAATTTCCATGGAAAAGAGACTCACTTTATCGTTTGAGTTAGTCAGTTGAGGCTTATGGAAAACCTAGTAGAAAGATACTCATGTTAAAATAGTACAAGCTCCATATAGCAATTCTGCTATATGGAACAGGTGAATGCGTGTATTACGTGTTACATACAATATGTGGTAGTGGTGCATTCAGTCATACTTTGCTATGACTTCAAAGTTCGATAGGGTTAAAGTCTTACAGGTGATAGTTGTTTTTTTGCTTGTTTAAGGAAACTTTAATGACTTTTCACTTGAGATATGCAGCAGTATTATTTGAGGACTAAATGATTGTATGACCTTGAACACTGGCAAAAGGTAATGTAAAAATAAAGGGCTTTTTGCCTTCTGAAAAGTTATGTTTCTTTGTGCCAAAATGAAGACCTCAGAGTGCTACAGCAGCTTAAAGCTCTGCTTGACAAGGGCTGAATTAACAGTAATGTTGGATTTGTGAAGACAAAATATTTTTGCTATGACCATTAATTCAAAATGAAGATGAATCTTTCTGGACTGTATGGCAATCTGTCAGTTGGGTTCCTAAGAAGGGAGCAAGCCATTTTATGTGGGCCTTTCACAGTGATGTAGGAAAAGGTCGCATTCATCTAGGTTTTGCCTTTTAGGGCTAAATTTCAAGCTACTTTCTCCCTCATTGTCCTTGAAGACCGCAGTTAGCATTATTGATCATCACAGGGCTTAGAAATGCAAGGTGAGTTGTAGCGTTTTTAAATGAAGACGTTTTAATTGTATTTATTGCCTGTTTCTCTAATGAAGGACTAGTTAGCCCTGCTGGCAGTCTACAGCCTGTGCCGCAGCTTGCTGTGTTTCTGTAGTTCTAGCTACCAAACTCAAAATACAGAGGTAGAGCAAACAAAAGACACATTGACTCCAGGCTGGTTTTCTCAATTTTTCAAGGGAATGTATGCTACTTAATGTCTGCCCACTAAGGGAGGATGAGACCTTGTTTGTAGGTGGCCATGAAGTTATTTTCGGGGAGTTTTTAAAGGCTATAGGCTAATGTATTTTTTTTTAAGTATTTTTTATTAATTTAATAGGAGGTGGACTGAGCGCTAAGTAGTGGGTCTGTTGTTGCTGACAAAGCCTGTTATCATTTTACATTTGGTTTTTAATGATTGTAGGATCTCTTTGGGAACCTTGCACAGTATGAAAATTTGATGGCGTTTTTAAGGAGTTGCACTTGGTATTAATAAATCCCAGACGTCACAGGAAAACCTTAGGTTTTGAGAATAAGAACAAAGAAGTGGATAAGGAAGTAAGACCCATTTGCATGCATGGATTTTTTTGCTGCTTGTGGCCTAACAGGTGTGGTCTTCCCTTCACTATTGTGCAGAAGAATGGCTTAGAGCATTTCTGCTAATTCCTGTTGAGGGGCAGGAACTGGAAACAAAATTGTCTAAGTGGTCCCTCTCATAATTAGGAAAATGGAAGTTGAAATTGGATATAAGAAAGCGATACAAAAGCTACCAGGGGAAAAAAGCCTTTACAACAAATCCCATTAAATTAATTGTGGCTGTTACTTGAGCTTTGGAAGCCTTGCAACTTTACACTGTGAATGAGCTTTAAGTACTTTTGTTACTTGTTTTCACCAAAGACAAAATATGCGATGGCTGAAATTTGTTGTTGTTTGTTTGTTTTTTATTATTGATATTTTTAAGATAATGATGTGAGAACCAACCCCTGTTAAAAATGAGTTACAATATAAATGAAGCCTCCTAAGTTTAATTGGCAGATTTGATTGATCCACTTTGGACAATAGAGCTCACCTTTTAACTTCACAGTTTATTTCTAACTAAGGGATTCTGTGTGCTTTGGCTGACTTGAGATTAAAAGGGCAATTAAAACAGCAAGTTCATACTGAATCTGTTAATAGAAAAACTCTGTTAATGCTTTTATCATGCTTTCAGAAACTCTGTTCTGGTTTTAGCTGAACCTAAAATTTTATCCACTACTGAGCAGGAGTATGTACACAGAGAACATCCTTGTGTGGTTTTTAGTACAGGATTTTCTAGGTATTAATATCAAAATACCTGTTAACCTAGCAAATTAGAGGTTTGACCTGACAAGCTGAATTTCTAGCTCAAACACTGTGATAGCACATGGTTTGGTTTTGTACATGCTGGAATGTTGCATCTTGCATTGGCTGCAGTTAGAACTGTAGGTGTTGAGAACATTTGGACATTAATCAGATAGAAGCATGACAATTAGAAGTGAGCTGTGGAGTAATTCAAATAGATATTTGGCACACAAGGAATGAGGTTTTACAGCATAGTCTTTCAAAAAAGGTTTTTTCCAAGGATCTACTCATGTGAAAGAGATAATTCCTTAAAATGTATTTAATATATGGTGAAGGTTATACATTTTTGTCATTAGAAAGCTTAATTTTCTGAGACTGTTCGTTATGGTAACTTTCACAAAGTGTAAAAACTGTTTGAAATGGAACAGCTGTTTTATTTTTATAAATTGTACTATTTTATACTTGCAAAGTTGCTAATAAGTGAGGAGCTTATGTCCCGTCTCTAAATTCCCATTAGGTAGTAGTACAGGTTTTAAGATGTTATTGTACAGTGCAGTTACCTAGGAATATTTTTTAATGTCATTACTCTTTTTTAATTACTGTGCAGTAACTGTGCAGAATGAACTCTGCCCTACTTCCTTTGTCTTCGGTTGTCAGTTTTCCTCTTTTCCCTGAGTATATTTGCTCTTTTCCAGTATAGAATATAGTATCTTGAAAAGTGATTTTTTTTGTTTCTTCTTCTACCTGGAGCAGTGTAGTGATAATGTTATCTGATGAGTTTGTTGAATTTGATGGATTATGTATAAAATGAAATATTATTTACAGTAAAATACAGTACAAAAGAACGTATTTTCAGGGTAGGGATTTAAACAATAAACTGTATAATAAGTGCAATTTCTGATGATGATAATTGAACTGCTTTTGTAGTAACCAGAAATCTTTACTGATTTGTGGCTTTTATTCTGAACTAATCCTGAGTACTGGGAAATATGTATTTTTAATAGGCAAAGTTAATTAATTTAATACAAAACTGAAGAGTGCCCATACTCAACTATAATGTGATGCTCCAAGTGGGAAATATGTTCATATTTCAGAAAACATTAGGATTGTTTGGTACACCTAAACCTCCTCCTTCATGAAAACTCATTCGAGAGAATTGTCTCGGGACTTTTTTTCCAATCGTAAAGATGAGCTCCTGAATATTTTTAGTCAATATCTATATCAAACTCTGCTTTCTGAATGAACAAAGAGTATTAAATAGGTCTGTCAGCATTCTCTTAGCCCCACTGAGACAAAATGCATCTTTACAAATATGTGAGTGCTGACTAAACAGATTTGTTGTATCTGAAGCACATTTGGAAGAAATCAATAGTCTTTCCATTTGTGGTTGTGTTACAGATGTGATGAAAAGCCAGACTTTGCTATGTAGGAGCAGTACCTTCTTATACACACAGTAATTAAAACAAACAAAACTGCTAATTGTAAAATAGAAAACCAACAGGAGAAGTAGTAGAACTTTAAAACCCAAGATGTTTAAGGATAGTGTATAGATAACATAAATAGGAATCTATTCTGGCATCCTTACTGTGAATGTGTTTGAGCTGTGTTTCTCAGCATGATTCACAGGTTTGGATCGTAATCAGGCTGGAGCTTACACTAATTTGAATACTTTATATGAAGCTTATATGAGTCTGTTCATAAGAATACATTAAAGCAACAACTAGAAAGTGAATTCTTAAGTATTCTAAAGGCACAGAGAAAGATCTACCAATATTTGTGTATTTAGCTAAAAGTGGATTTGAATGCCCGAGAGTTCCAGGCAGTTTTTAGTCTTAGCCGTAATTTTTAATTGCAATCCTTTGCCATTACCCATAGCAATTGCTATTTAAAATTGTTAATGTTGAGAGCTGCTGATCACTACCTGGTAATTTTCTTTGTCATCCCCAGGAAAGATGTCCAAAGATCGGGCTCTGAGGAAGCAGCAGCAATTGAATAATTTGGCATCAGCTGTGACAAAGCTTGCTAAGCCTGGAGATGTGATTGTGGATTTTTGCAGTGGAGGGGTAATGTATATTTTTGTTTACATGGTGCAGTTTCTTTCAGCTTTCATCTTTGCAGTTCCAGCTGTTCGCTGCTGCAAAGCAAAAGAACACATGCTGAAATTTTAGCTGCTTTCAAAGGTCCTGTCATGGGTTAGGAGATGTTTATCACATATGAGTCAACAAGAAGGGATACTGAGAAGTGACTCGGATGTTTTTCTTTTCACAGGGCCATGTTGGAATTGTTCTTGCTCACATGATGCCATCATGTCAGGTAAATTCTGAATAAAAAATAAAGAGGGTATGAGCTTTTGGTCTCTGATGATCATCTTAAAAAGATGTGCATGCAAGGAAAATAAATACAAAGATGTAGTTGTCTCAGCAGAGGACTTAGATTAGAAATATGCAAATTTTTAGCATGATCCCAAATGTCTGCTGTGCTTTCCTGAGAAAACAAAAATTACAAGAAAATATAAAACATTTGTACGCTGATTGATACTGGCAAGTGTTAAATGCCTTCCATTGTTGTTGTGTTTCCTACTAATAATTTTGGAGATCTTGAGATCTGTCACAAGTAATTTTGAGGTTTTTCTCAACTAAACTACAAAATTTTGTGCTTGTTGGTGATGTGCATTGATTTCTTAGTGTTATTTTGCTTTACTTTTGACTGTGTATTTAATTTAGGTGGTACTCATAGAAAATAAAGAGTTGTCTCTGATCCGTGCTAAAGACAGAAGTGATGAATTAGGTTTAAACAACGTTTGGTTCATTCAAGCAAATTTGGACTATTTTAGTGGGACTTTTAATATTGGGGTAAGTGATTATAATTTTTCCACTTCAAAACTCCAGTGTCTGATGAATTGTTCTTGAAACAACTAATATATCTGAGAGAAGAAAAGTCTGTATGTCCTTACAGACAGGTGTTTTTGACACTAGGAGATGTACCCTTGTTGTATTAATGTGTGTTAAGTTAGTTTTATATTTTTTGCCTGTTGCAAGTTAGCATTGCTTCTATATTATATGAGTGAAGAAAGAGGTAATGTTTGTGTCTTGTTACTTTGGCATCAACTCTGCATTACTTGGCTGTTTTCTCATTTGTTATCTGCCAGGACTTCAAAAGCAGGTTTTAAAAGTGTCGACCACTTCCTTTTTGCTCCACATAACATTTCTGCCCTTACAAATGAAGGGGTAATGAAGATCAAGGTTCTGAAACAGCCTGTTGGAGTGACAAACGAACTGGTACATTGCACTGTTACATGTTGTAGTAGAGCCATCAACCACAATAAAGGATTTCAGTCTATAAGTAAAGGCTGCCAAATATTTGCATGCAGTACTCATTTACATGCTGATACCCAGAAGAGTCTGTGAGATCTTACTCTTAATACTTCCGTAGTACTCACAGGATCTCAGCTAATTTGTGAGAATAAATTGAAAAGTTTAGGTTTGGTGGGAGGGATATATTTTTTGAACGTTTTGAGTTCTTTCCTTTTTAAGATCACTAAAGCAAACCAGAGGTTTCATGAAACATTCTTTTGCCTTCACTTTTCTGTGTCTACTGGGCTGTTCTGGGGAGTCGCAGCTCCAGAGTTGTAAGACAGGGCAATGGTCTCGCCCTGCATTAGCCATTAGCCCTGTTGGTTTCTTCAGGGTCCACTTTGTTGTCTACAGATGTAAGGACTTGTGAACCAAATGCATTATCTGCATTAGGCTTCACTTTATTTTGTTTCCGATAGTGAGTTCAATTTATAGGATATCCTGAGAAAGCTTTGTCTTGGATTTTATTTGTGATTTTTCACTTACCTAAATTGATTCTGAGAAACCCAAAGAAGAAGTCAGTTGGTGTAAAAGTTCATAGAGGCTCAGCAAAGCTACTGGTTTTATCTGCTGCTGTTTTAAGGTCTCTTTTCCAAACGTGCAAGTAAAGCAAGGCAAAGGTCTGTGTTTTCTGCTTGGATAGATGACCAAGTCCTATAATTATATTCTGTGATAATTTAATAGCTGTGATATTAAGAATCTATTTCTGACATTAAACTAGTTTTATTTTTGTTGTTAAATTCACATGTACAGAAAACTTGTTGTGAAATTATTTTCTTATTAATGTTTTAATGTTCTGCTTGAAACAAGAATATTTGTTACCATCTGTATGCAGTTATAGATCAGTTGATGATTAATGGTCTGTCCAGCTGAGCTTGTATCAAGCAGTCTGCAAACAAAAAAGTCTTTGTTTTGATCTATATCTTAGAGCAAAGTTTTTATCTTCCAGTTGCTGTACCTGGAAAAACAACTTTGAATCCTGAAACGTGAGCTTTGCAGCTTTAAACATTTTTCCTAAATTTACAGTGAACAAGGAAAACAATGCAGATTTACAAATCCACACCAGTGCATAAAAGTAAAAATGTGCCTCAAAAATGTCCCTAGTTTAATGAAAACAGAGAGCAATATGTGTATGCCAGGCCTACTCTTTGAGCTAATGAGTACATTGAAGAAGGCAGAGAAAATAATGCTTCCATTTCACCTGGTCCATTTGGTGTCACGGGTATTACAGGAGACTACTGCTTGCCTTTCCTTGCAATACACTGAGTACAGTGAGAACTTGCCTTTCTGTAGGAGGGCAAGAAGAATTTGGGTGCAACCTGTGCATTGCCCAAACATGCATCAGTGTTTACAGGTATTCAGTTGTTGTGACTGAGTGGCATTGTAGTTTTAATTAGAGAGCCCATCACTAAAAAAAAGAAATAATAGTATAAGAAAGAAAAAGAAAAGTAGCGCAAGTTGTATTTGATGCTTCATCCTGGCCAATGTTTAGTTTCTAAAGTTTTTACTTAATACCTTACATTCAGATGATCAAAATTTATGTGAAAATACTGTCCTTTAAATGTGACCTTCAGGTGTATCTGTTATTTCTCTTGCTGTGAAGTAGAAATCCAGTTTTGAGAGAGTTCTTTATATTTCTTAGTGGTTTTTGCTTAACAAAAACTATTGACTTATCATGACAGTAGTTTTTCTTTTAGTATTTTTATGGAGCTTTGTTTTTTATTTATTTGATACCACAATGCATTGCACCCACCTTTTCAGTGCTTTTGGTGAGTGACCCTTGCTCAGTGTTGATGGTTCCCTTGTTAATGGAATAGGCCATAAATATACCTCAGCATAGATACAAAGGAGTGAAATGAAAAACTGGAGAATTGAGGAGTGGTCCTTTGTCATGACAGCTTTCATTGCAAAAACTCCCTCATATGTTTAAGTAACTCAATCAACAACAAAACTACTGCAGTAGGATTGTATTTAGAATATTACTGTAAAGAATTTGCCTTCTTCTTCGTTTTTCATTTTTTAACATTGTAGGTAGCCCTGCATGCATGTGGTGTGGCAACAGACATGGTGATTGAGCACTGCATCAAGGCACAGGCAGCCTTTGTCATCTCACCTTGTTGTTACGGCTTCATTCAAAACACAGTGAAGTTTCAATACCCACGAAGGTAAACTAGAGCTAACAAGATAAGCTTTAAAATAATCAAGATAAATGAAGGAAGAAAATTCTAAGAGTATAGAATTAATCAACTGAAGATCGTTGCAAGGATATAGGCAATGATAAATGATAACGCAGCTGTTCCCTCCTGTTTCTCTTTGCAAACCCATCCTGAAAGGGAGACAGATTTGTAGTTCCTGGGCTATTTTTTCTGGATTTATCTATTCATAGTTCAGAAGACTTTTTACTACCAACATAATAAACAGAGTATGTGCGAATCTATGTGATGTTCAGACCTTTTACCTTAAAATAACAAAGTTAATATAAACCTCATGAAAATTACTGTAAGAAGTGGAATTGGCATTTTAATGTTGGAGAAAGATGTTAGCAATCAGCTTAAAGAAATGGATCTGCTTTACTCCTTGTGAAACTCTACTAATTTGTTCCCAAGTAGACAAGCTCTTCTGTATTTCAGTTCATAGTTTTAATACCTTTTCAGTGGACGTGTTGTCTGGAAATGTGTCGTGTTAAAGATACTTATGTATCTTAGGCTTGAGAATTTTGATGCCTTTGATATAAAGGAAAGTTAAAAGGTAAGCATAAAGTAGCAGAAGATAAGACACTAGCAGCTGTCTGAGGTGGAGCTAGATGGGGGAAGAGGTTTTTGGTTTCCCCAGAATGAGAAACTGAGACATGCCATCTTAACAGGAATCAACAAACGGGAAAAAAAAAATATCTTTTGTACCTATGTTAAATATTTTGCGTGCTTTATCTAAGTGTGCTGTCTCAAAAGTGCACAGAGTAAATACGATTTTGTCAGTTTGATAAACTTTGCATTTAACAGTGTTTTCTTAGTCAGTTTAGTTCTTTCATCTCTTTGCGTGCCTGTTTTTATTTTCGCTTGTGACACAGTAAAATAATTACGTATTGTTAAAGAAAAGGCAATAAAATTTTAAGCTGAATACGGTTTAGCTTTTGACCAGTTATGTTTTCAGATCAAGACTGGAAATGCTCACTATGTTAGAAAATTTTCATTGCTGGAGATGCTGTGAGAATGTAAATTCTGGGTTTGTTTCCTAAATTTGGAATCTAATATTTTAAGCTTATGTAGAAAACTATCAGCCTTCACTTGAGCTAGATTTTAGGGTTTGCTTTTTCTTCTTTCCATATTTGATATGATCATAAAACCTGATAGCCTACTCATGTCCTCATATTGCCTGTGTTCTATACTCAGCTCTCTTGCAGAGGTACCTTTTGTGATACAAACAAAATACATGCATGTTTAGAGGTTGCGTACATGTAATGTAAAGTATTTGTGTGACAGTGTGGGAACACCAGTGAATCTGTATTAGCATTTATAATGATTTAAAGAGAAATTTTTTCCTGAATAACACAATGAGTGGGAAGGGAGAAGCTGAAGACAGTGCCAGGTATGCTGCTTGTTTTCTAATGAGCTGGAACTCTAATGGTTTCTGGGGGTTTTTTATACCTTTCTGTAGGATACATATATTGCTGTTTTGTTTGACATATGTTCAAGTATGTAATGATTGCTTCTGTTTTACACCTCTGCTTTTTTAGATATTAATGAAATTGGTCTTTTTTTTTCAGTCATCAGTTCAAAGAAATTTTGTCCTATAAGGTATGTTATAGGTGATGGTGGGAAGAAGATTATATGCAGTTTCTGCATTTCACTGGATTTCTTATCAAATAAAAGTGGTTATATTGTAATTGCAAGGAGGAGCATGTGTTATGTGAAATGTTCATTAGCAGTGCAGGTATCATTGTAATGCATTCTGTCCACCATACAGTTTTTAAAGCTTTTTTCTTTGATAAAATTAAGTACGTTCTCCACAAAAGAACTTTTTTATCATGGCATATATGAAAGCCATTCCTGAGTTACTTCAACATGTATCAGTTAATTACAGGATACCTACTTTTTCAGGTCTTAAATACGACTGTTTATACTGGAAATGTCTGATCATTTTTTAGGTAAAATTACTGCTTTTATAGATAAAGTTTTCTGATAAACATTAGATTTCTCCCTCTAATTTATGTCTGGAAGATTGGACATAGTGAGTAGGAAGGGCTAATACTTATCAGCAAGAATTTTATTACAGCATTGTTTTAAAAATGTTACTCAAAATTGTTTCAAAAATGTTCAAATGCGTTTTGACGCTGTGGAGCCAGGGTCTGTGTAGAGATGGTTGGAGAGAAAAATGGGAGGAAGAATCAATGAGGCATGCAGATCTGACAGAATGAAGGTAACAGTTAACAGGGGAGAGAAAAAGAACAAGCAGAGAGGTGGGCAGCAGGCCACTGGTGCTGATCTGTTAAGCTTTGTCTGGTGCATTTAAACTAGTTAGTGAGGAGCAGCCAAAAATTTGAGGGTTCAGTGTGGCATGGAAAGAAAACATTGACATTTGAGAATAGTGGGGCTATACAGAAACTTCATTAGGTTTATATGTCAAATCCTAAACAAGGTTCTTGATGTTTGCAATATGGAAACAAAATTTGGAGATGCAGATTAATAATTTGTAACAGAAATATGAGAGACATGTTATTTCTAATACTCAAGTGTTTTTTTTTGAGACATTGAGCGGAGCAAAGATGCTCTGTATAATAAATTATTCTTTTTAATCCTCAAGTAAGAGGGCATTTTAAAAATACAGAAAATTTCCAGCCATCTTATATAAGGAACTTCAGTTAGCTGGTGGTATGCTAATCTTATCTTCATGACAGTCTGCTTTGTGTACAGTTTACACATGGAAATAAGTGTTCATAGATGGAGATTATAAAAGCAGCGCAGTGAATTTGGACCTGCCATTTTTTTTTCCCTTTGATTAACATTCTTTCAACACATTTATATGTTTCTAACACATAGCCATGAAGAACTCAGGTTTCACTTAAGAAAAAAAGTTTATTTACTTTTATTAAAACACATTAGAAGCAGACCTGTTGACAGGACAGAGGGAAATTGTGGCAATTACAAAGTCAAGATGTCTAGATTAGGATGGTGTGTATAACCTCATTAAAGCTCCATGAATTCTTGTCTTAATCTGCTAATTCATGGAGGTTTAAATCACAGGGTTTGTCAACACTGTAGAAGTTTCAGCATATGATTATTTGTGTTGCAGAAGGGCAAGGGGCCCAGGCCAAGGTTAAAAAATATTACTGCTCTTAGTAATGTAGAATTCTGTACAAGCAGCCTAGGCTGGTTGGTGCCTTAAATAATCCTAGTTATAAATAACTTTTGTTATACAGCGAGCTGTATGCATCTTTATGTTTTGTATTAATAAATTGTTAAAGTTTATTGGCTAGTAGCCAAAGCTGCCATCTGTTAGCCAGACATTGTCTGTGTCACCTCCCTCCAGTTCCCATTTGAGATTCATTTCTCTTATCTTTCATTTTAGTGAGATCTAAAAAGACATCCAGAAGTCTGGCAATTCCAGAACTTTTTTGATGAGAACTTTATACTGTAATTCATTAGTTTATATCTGCAAGGAATAAGGTTATGATAGCTGTAGATTTCTACCATGATGCATTTTGAGACTTTATTTGTCAGACGCTCTCCCTATAGGAGAATTGGAAAGTAAAACTGAATAACTTTGCACATACAGCTTTGAAAACTCAATAGGAATTAAAGGTGTGGGTGTTCTAGTAAGCAAGTTAACTGTTTATGCACACACAGAAAGTTTGGGCAGGTTTTAATTATCTTTGTTATTTTAGAAGTGCTTTCTTCTTTCTGCGACAGGGAATGTGGCAATTTAATGACTCTGTCATGGGGAAATGATGAAGTCATAACTTAGGCTCTAGTTTAACTAGAATAGGTATAGTTCAAAAATGAATTGTGCTCATTTTTATGTAGGAAAAATTACTGTTCACAGCCAGGTATTTTTTGCCTTCAGGATCTTTTAGGTTGATCCAGTTTGGATGTATATGGCAGGGCCAAGGAAGTTTGACCCACAAAGTGATTGATTCTTCTGGGAATTAAAAATCACTGCTTGGGTGACATATGCACCAGATCAAATCACCTATTTAAATATTTTGTCTTGGCTGTTACTGATGCAGAGATGCTGCCACATCCTAGAAGAAGACTGTTGCTCATCAGTAACTGAAGGCAAAATTATTCTACAGAATGTCTTTGGAAAATGCTGTCTTGTCTACTTTGCATCTAATTCAACTGCTGCAGAGAATTAGAGGAAATCAGATACTCATTAGTAGCCATGTGGTTGTGGTTACAAATGCTTGATTTACACGTACACTAACAAGCCAAAGCAGTTTCAAATCTGGGAGTTGTACATAGATAATTTTCCTATAAAAATAGTCTTCAGCATGATTTGAATCTTTGAACCATTTAATTAGATTTTTCTTTATTTGGAAGAGGGAAATGTGACCGGAACAAATTTATTTACTTTTTCATTCTTTTTTCTAGGAGCACATGACCCTTTGCAGATTTGCAGACCAGACAGCTGTTCAGCTTCCACCTGAACGTAAGCTTATCGGTATGAATTTCTGCAGTTGTTGTGTAAACTAGCTCTGTAATGATTTTACCTTAATACGCAAAGGAAGAAGTAGTACTTTTATGAACAGGACATCTTCATGCAACACTTGAAAAATCTGAGTTTCTTCACATTTCACATCTTGCTGTTCTACGCTATGGAATAGAATGGTATAGAAACTGTTTTCTTCTTTCAGAATGATAAATTCTGAAATGGATGGTTTGCCTTTTACTGATTTTTTAATTGTTTCACTTTCCCTCCTCCTGCTCACTCCATTCTCCCACCATTCTCTGGCGAGAATGAGGTGTTTGTAAAGTTCACTAAAGTCTTGCTATTGCCAATGTATTTTACAGTAAAAGCACAGATCCCTTTGTCCTGCTTGTAGTCATTGGTGATAACTCTCTCACAAGGGCAGACATCTAACAGAAACAGTAAGGCTGAATTGCAGAGGTTGGGTTGGCTTTGGTCAGAAGGACAACAAAATACGTAACACTTGAAATATTTGGAGTAAGCAAAATCATTTCTTCATTATGCAGAATATTCTAGTATTCTTTGATTTACAAAAAGGTATAATGTGCTCCTGTCTGGTATTAATGTTCTGATGGAAGCTATAAACTAGCTTCCAGGTCAGAAAAGACAAAAGGGAGCTCTCAGTATATCACTGCATTCTTGGGTTACATGAAATACTGAAAAAAATACATTAAAGCAGGAGTAGCAACTAATCATAGTGCTTTAAAAAGTTTCCTTTGAAGAATTCAAAGTTTTTCTTACACTCAATGCATAAAAATAAAATAATATAGATCCTGAGATACAGATAAGAATACAGATTTTTTTTTTTTTTATAATGAATTTGTTGGTGCTTTTCCTGTTGTCACAGTATTTGAAGAAAATCAGTTTTCAGTTACCTGTGTAGAACCCTACACTGTCTCCTGCTGAATTTTGGAAAAGGACCCAATGTGTTTTTTAAAGATTGTAAATTTTATCTGTTCTCTGTCTCAGATGTCTATTTTTTCCCCACAAATGTATTTTTTAGGTGCTTTGCCCTAACAAAAACCAAAAAGAAATCTTATAATCTTGTGTCCATTTCCCTCTATCATTGCTTTTTCTGTTTTAAAGAAATGATTTTTTTTCTTTTAAGTTCCATATAGTACATATGTTATAATGTGTTTCAGTGGAGATCATTCTCACTTCAGTGTTCTGTTTCAGCTTTGAAATTGGTTTTTATGGGAATACTGTTGGGATACTTGAGATAGTTGAAGATTTTTTTGTGTTTTGTGCAATGCATGATCAGGTATTAAGAAAACTGTAGGCTTCATTTAATGAAAATATTCCTGAACAGGCAGAGACTTTTTCTATTCTATTGCAAATGGCAAAATTTTTGACTACTTTAGGATTGTATTGTAAACTTTATTTTAACAGTTACCACTGAATATATGCAGATCCAGTGAAATGGCAAATCATTTTGTTTCATTACGTGTAGGCGCCTAAAGTGATGAAGTACAGCATTCTATCTGTGTCTGTTATGGCTGAAGCAACACATTTGTCAAAGGAGTTATCACTGATTTTTGTAGTATCTCTGAACGTAAAAATATGCAGTTGTGCCCAGTTCTGCTACACATGGCAATTACCTCTTAAGTGGGCAAAGTTCTCTTTCCCATTTTCACTGGACATGTGTGATTTATCCACTCCATGCAGCAGTGGGATCTGAGTGCAAGCATACTGAATGGTTTAATGAACACCACTACAGCCCACGTGATTTATTCTGTCTGAACACAGAACTGCTCCATGTACTTCACACAAACTTCCTGAGAGCACACGGGGAGCCAGGCCCCAGCTGTGGCAATCCCAACTGCACCTTAGTATGTACATTTTGGATAATAGTGATACTGCTGTCCGTAGCAGGAGCATGTACATGCTACTTTATTCAGCCAAATGCAGAAGGTGATTTTCTGTGGAGCCACAAGAAGTAATTTACAGAGATATAATAAACTGGTATATACATTATATATACATATATATTACAGAGATAAAATAAACATAAATCCATACAGTTGAAAAGTTTTTTTTCAGGCCTAGTCTTATTATTGTATCTCTCACATGTCTCCTACCCAATTACTTCCCCTCTCAAATTCCAAGCCACCAGCAGAACCAAAACAGTCCAAATGTGAATGTTGGTGAAGTCAAACTAGGGAACTTCTTTTGTAACTAAGGAAGTCAGCTGAGAAGGAAAAAATACTTTGGGTCATTGGCTCACTGTGTAAAGACCGACTAGATTGGATTGAGTACTGTAGAATGTGATGTGCATCAGCTGTTCTGAAATGCAAGGATGCTGAGGAGCATGTTTGTGCCACCTACTCAAAACTTCTACAGGCACCACAGATGCATGTGAGGGCTTGTCACGGTACACAGACTCACACTGTATATATTCAGGGAAGAGGGGTAGGCATTTCCAGAGGGTAGTTTGGAATGACAGATTTGTATCCTGATGGTAAACAGAATCAGTATTCCTGTCTCCCTTCATCTCAGACCCCAAATATATTTAACGGTACAGTTCTGTCAGGAACAGGAGAAGAGGTAGGATCATAGGCTTTTGAGACTAAAGCAGGACTGTGCCTTGTTTGTGACTTGAGACTATATGACTGTTCATGGTAAAACATTTCATGGAAGTGCTAAATCTTTCTTGCAAGAGAGTTTCAAACTGATGAAAATACAATCTGACAAATCAGTTCTATATTTCAGAACGTAGTAATTACAAGGATTAAGTACGTAAAGACAAATGCCTCCATCATCTTGGCATGGCTGTATCATTATACAGACTTAAGCAGAAAAGCCCTGGAATTTATTCTTTCCATTTTTTCGGCAGGTAAATCTGGGATAAGTTTAGTTTTTGTTAGTAATTTAGTATTTTTGTTTATCAGCAGTTACATTCATATGTCTCAATTACACTGGATCAGTGTTTGGTATTTTAGTCTTTTGTTGATCCTCAGTAACAGGAGATTTTCAGATTTTAGATGAAAGTGAGGAGGAAAACAGTTATGGATATAAAGGGAGTAGAAGTTTGGCAATTCAGAGAGCTAAGCTGTAAACCAGGCATATTTTTCTTCTGTGGCTTTTACATTAATGCATGGATTTTTCTGTAAGCTTTGAGAACACTTAACAATGATTGTGCCTGTAACATTTCTCCATACATAGAGTTAATAACTTTTCTCAAGAAACGCTAAATGAGGGTTACAAGTCACAGATGTGATTTAGAACTATTAATGATTATCTATTTGAAGTAAACCAGATGAAGATAGTTTTTAAAGTAAATTTGGAACTTATTTTTTAGATGACTTACTGATGTGTTTTCCTAACATTGAAGTGCGTGTTTCTGATAGTTTCTACATTTTTGTTTTGCATGCTCTCCTTTGCTCTCTTTTTAGGAAAGCAATGTATGGGGCTTGTGGATTTGGATCGGGCGTGGGCTGCAGAAGAACAGAACTACTCTGTCCAAGTTATATCTATGGAGCCAGAGAGTTGTTCTCCAAAGAACAATATGCTTGTGGGCATCCCTACTTAGAGTGTGAAACTTGCATTTGATTTGAAGTTGAACATAAATCTTCAGTGCATAATGACATCCAGCAGATACAAGCATAGCTGGAGCCAGACATTGGACCCATTGCATTCGAAAAAGGAAGCAGCGTAGAAAGTCTTCAAAAGTGAACTGCATGCAGAGCATCACAAATCACACTTTTGTATTGTGTCATTAAGCAGCTTTTGGTTCTCTTCCTGAGAAGCTTCTGGATCTGATGACTGGTATGGAATCATATCCATCTGTAAAGGTTTAAAAAACAGTTGATCTCGTTGAAGAGAAGGTGATTTCCTTTTTAGTAAAGCTGTCTTGGCTGCTTGAGAATTTTCATCTGTGGTCAAAACTGCATTTGTGTTCGTAGGCAGAGCAGTTTTCAGCCAATAATGCAGATCATTAGAGGAACAAAAAAGGTCAAATCTGTGGTGTCAGTGATGAAGGCTGTGCAACAGGTGGTGGCTTGACTTTGCTAAAGAATTCCATACTTCTGTAGGAAGATTATTTTTAATAAAAGTTCATCCAAATACTTTGGGCATTGTTCTGCTTTATTGTATTCTAACTTACCAATCTTTTTAAAAAGACTTAAAAGCTGTCTTTAAATATTACACATGTATTCTGTAACAAGGCCTTGGAAAGTGTGTTCAGTTAAAGAAAGCAAAAAACCCATAATTATCTATTGATCTAACGGGAGCTAGTAAGGATGTCAGTGAATGGATACTTCACTGCCTCCTCTGCCAACCGAGCTTATAGCTTCCCATTCTTAAGAACCTTGCTGTCAGAAGAAATTTTTAAGGACAGCTCATGTGTCTCTGTACATCACCTTCATTGATTTTGTTATTCCATTTAAAATTTGAACAAAATTGCAGTTGTGCAGGAGTTTGAAAAGATCAAACACAGTCATGGTCCTGTACAGTGAAAATAAATGTTCTGTGCTCTGATTAGTAGGGAGTGTTCTACCCTAATTTAAAATCATCTGTTAACACTAACACAGTGGAAAATAGCTCCTAATGAGATTTAACTGCATGTTTATGGTTTTGATACATTTCTGAATTCTGCCATGGTTTAATTTAAATATATCTGAACTTTGGTCATTATGAACATACCTTCAGTGCATGTAGCAAGCAGAATTACAACCATCAGGTACTGGAAGAAGAAAAGAGGTTCCTGAAATCATAGAATCATAGAATAGTTAGGGTTGGAAAGAACCTTAAGATCATCTAGTTCCAACCCCCCTGCCATGGGCAAGGACACCTCACACTAAACCGTGCCACCCAGGGCTCTGTCCAACCCGGCCTTGAACACCGCCCGTGATGAAGCATTCACAGCTTCCCTGGGCAGCCCATTCCAGTGCCTCACTACCCTTACAGTAAAGAATTTCTTCCTCATATCCAACCCATAATTTATTCTTCATGAAACTTATATCTCTAAAAGATCTAAATATTTGGGTATGTTTTAATGTGAAGACTGAAGGAAACTGCAACTTACCTGGAAGCACAAAGGTCAGCAGGTAGGTATGAATTAATACCTTTAGTCCGAGTTCTTTGGTAGATAATGATGGAGTACTTTTTCTGTGACTTTCTATAGTTACAGGAATAACTGGAGGTTGGAAAAATATATAGCAAATATAGGAGCCGTGGCAATATGGGTTGCCTCCAAGATTTTTCTGTCATACTTGCCCAAAGATTTCCGTTTTTTAAGGTAGCAGTGTGGCAAGTCTGAACATTATTCATGTTAAATTACTTTCTTTAGAACTCCAGATACTACATCTGGAGTGAGAAAATGTCTCTTTGTTACCATTTTGTGCTGAAGAAAGAACCCATCAAGGTGAGACATTTGATACTATTTACAGTAAGTATTTTCACAATGCTGTGCTCCCGACATATTTTGATGGCAACTCATAATATCCATTATCTTGATACCTTACAGGATAGTGAGACTGCATCCCATTTGTAATACTGCTTTGTGACCTTGTCACTTGTGACATCAATTTGCTCAGGTTTCTTCTCGAGAGAACAGAATCTTCCTCTTGTCTAAGGATAGAGTTACCTTACTATGAATAGTAAAGCCTGAACTATAAGCAAGGTGAACTGATGTTTTGTCTGCTGAAAACTAAAACAAAATGAGATGAAAAAATCATAAAAAGGAGAAAGTATTTTCAACAGCTGATAATAGCTAAGTTACCACAGATTAAATTGCCACTCTGTGCCATGTATTTCTCTCTAGAAATGTGAGCTCAATTACATTAATTTTTAGGAATGTTAATTTGTTAAATATTTCCATATGCATAAATAGTATGGAATTAATAGAGCCTGGAAATTCCCTAAACAAGGTGACTGGACATCGTGGTCCTGGTAAGTGCACAACTGTTGTTGTTTTTCTAGTAGCTTATTATGCAAGGAGCTAGCTTGATGTCCCAGATGCAGACCTAAATACTATTTGTGTTTTACGTATGTGGCCCTACTGCACCAGCTGTAAGGTAAACAAAATGTTGTCCTAACACAGTCATAATTTTCCATGGCCTTGCCAGTCTGCCTTTGTATTATCCTTGTAGCCAGTAACACCAGAAAAAAGTAACAGGAAACAGATGACCGAACTGAACTGAGCTCCTCTGTGTGTTAGTCATCTGCGTGTACCATATATCTTTATTTTTTGCCTTTACCGTGTTAATTATCTGCTTCCTCATGCGTATTTTAAGAGGTTTAAGTACTGCCATATTTAGGAAGGGGTAGAAGTGTCTTTTCAAATACCTGTCTTCCTTGGACAAGTAATACTTCAGTGTTTTTGCCTGGGAACATTTGCCTGTCATAACAAACTTCTGATGGACAATCTCAGTCCAAGTTCCTGTGATTTTATTACTAATTATTTTTTTTTAAGGGAAGATCTAGATATCACACAGGTACCTGCCCATATGTCTACTATCAAAAAACATTGCTTACCTGTCTCTTAAATTGAAGAAAACCTCAGAACTTTCCATGCTCAGACTTGCACTGAAACTATCTGGCTATCAGGGTTTCAGTTCAGTAGCTTGTCTTTAGCACGTTTCAGCTTATTACAACTATCATTAAAAGAAATTCAATTTCCTGAGTTAATAAAGTTACATACAAACAGCAAAACTAGAGCCAAACTGATTTTGTCTTTGTAGCTTTTATTTACTCAGGAATAAAATGATTAATGAAATGTTCTGCTCTGCATTCTTCTTCTCAAAGTGAATTTAAGAACATAGCTGTATTCTCAAAATTCCTCCCATATGCCTTATGGGTAAGGAAGAGTGTTTAAGTAGTCTTATAATAAATCACTCTGGTCATTTCTGAGTGAAAACAGAACAGTTGCTTAGCATTTTAAGTGTCAATTGGTGTATTTCCTAACTTGTAACTTGAAATTATTTTACTTCCGTATTTGAATTCTTTGCATACTTTGGGATGTTTTGTTTTGTTTTTTTAAGATGTTAGCAAAAGTGTTCGTTTTATGGAAAGTGGAGTGGTATTATTTGAGTGTTCTTGTTAATTAGGTAATCACTGATTCTAAGAATTAAATTATTGACTAATTCTATGCTTTCTCCCCTTCAGACTGTATTTTATTTTATTGTTGCTGATCTTTCATAAGTTTGCACAGCATCAGCTCTGATGGAGTCCTTGAAACAGGTTTGGTAAATGTTACAGTTTTGCTAATATTGAATGAGGTAACTAATTTTAGTGCTAATCTTTTATTGAAGAAAACCAAACAAAATCCACAAAAAGCCCAAAGACATATTCTAGTATCACTGAGAAATATGAACCTGTAACATGAATTGAAATGTGCCCATATCGCTTCAGCAGTTTAATGTCGCATTTCTTCTGATAGGTTGGTCACTCTTCCTTGAGTGAAAGATCTGCCTTGGGCTTTACAAATTAGAAGAGCACTTATTCAGGATACAGGAGGTTGGAATCATGGCTGCCCTTAAGATGGCAAGATCTCCCTGGTACTGAGGACAACAGGTTTCCATGCACTGAATTTAAAACACATAAAACGTCATTTTTAGACTCCATTGCTGTGGGTATTTGAAAAGTTTGAAGGGGCTTATTTTAATAAAACATCTGCATTAGCTGCAAATACTAATCTTTCTGGGGTGTAATTTAACACCTTTTGAGAGGTTGAGTGAGCTAATAGAAGCTGTAATACCATATTGGAGTTGTGACTTGATGAAAAGCTCTTGAACTGCTTTATATTGGACCTGAGCAATGGCAGAAATCTTCTCTAGCTCTCTATGGTAGACGTGCCTACACCAGAATGGAAAATGGGTACGCAATGCAGAGTTAGAAAAAGAAAAACCGTCGGTGAGCTCTTTCTACTTTCCCAAAGGGGTACAGCTGGTAGCTGCTGAATAGAGCAGACAGGGGAGTGAGATGGGTTGTGTGGTATGTAAGTACCAAAGTGTAACAATGCAGTGGTAGCCCGGGTATGCCACATGTGCCCAGTACAGTACAAAATACACTGGCTTTCAGCTTTTTGGATCTGCTGTACCTAAACACTTCTCTGCCACTTATGGTTTGGTTAGTTCACAGGAAGTACAGAAATGATTTGTTGCTGATCATGTTACTGCTAATACAGTTTGTTTGAGGGTTTTTTTAATTACTTCCCTTTATTTTCAGTGGATGTCTTTGAGTTTGGAAACCATTCATCAGCACCAGTACCCAGTATGGTATTTTTGTATTGATGAGGATTGAGTTACATTTCTTGAAGCTTAGAAAAGAAATCTCTATTTTGACTGCCTTCAGAATCAGGGTACAATTAAATGAATGTTGGAGTCAAAAAAAACTTCCATATGTGAGAACTAAAGTAATGTCAATAACTGCGTTATATAGTTGATCATGACATTTGGGTAAACCATTTTCTAGTTGCGAAAGAGTTAAAATAGATACTTCGTACAAAAAAAAAAAGGCATTTGTGCTTCTCAGCTGTGTTCCCTTAATATGACAAAGCCACAGTCTAATTTCAGAAACTGTTTTAATATTCTTGTGCACTTTAATTCATCAAAAACATTATTTCACATTAATATTCTTTTTCTGTCAGTCCTAAGTAATTTTTTTTAACTTTCTATTAGTGTGTTGTTATAGCTCCCATTTTTCTTGCTTTCCCTTCTCCCAGTGCTAGTTTTCCAGGCCAGGTTGTTGCTGTTCCAATACACACAAAGTATTTCAAGCATATTTTTAATTGTTAATGGCTTTTTCTAAGTGTGTCAATTTAAAATAACGTGCCAGTGTACTTATTGTGCCCTTCATTCTAGTACATTGTTGTAATTTTTAACATTTTTATTAGTGTTTGGTTGCTTTTGCTGCATTTAGTGTTGTAACATTTCATTTAATGTTATGCTTAGGATTTGAAGGTTTATGGAAGGAATGTATTTTTGAATGTATGAAGATACAGTAAGTTACTGTACTTTGACCTGTTACCTGTGCAACTGTGTTGTAGCTCAAACACCTTCAATTATAGCAATATAATTCTAAGTTATATTCATGAGAAATGCAATTGTGCAGTCATGGATGCAAGAGACAAAGGGAAATCACCTCTGTTATGTGAAAGTAATGAAGAGCAAAAGGCATATTTAAGGTAAACAGTGCAATGGTAAACTCATCTGCACCACGGACCAGAAAACTCAAAACTTAACTCTCCTTTATCTCCAGCATTGCCTTGATATCCAACTTCTGATGTGTTTCTTAGTCTTTTCTTTCTTTAGATTTGTGTAATTTTGTTTATCCCCATACAGGAGCATGTCAAAAGGCCTTGACGTGACTCCAGTTAGAGAGGCATCATTTTGGAATGATTAGGGATTGATCTGCCAGAACAAATGTTCCTAAAATGTTGCAGGTAGGAAAAAGGAGAGAAAATATTTTTGCAGTTTTAATGCTTGTATGGGGAGGTGATACCTGCTTCTGAAGGATGCTGCAAAGTTAGATGGAAATCATAGATGTATTGGATAGAAGGGCTTTCAGGAGGATCTGTGATTTTCCTGGGGATGGAAGTGACCTGCATGTATTTCCCTCTCTGAAATCATTAGGGAACTTCCCCAGACTTCACAGCTTTTGAAAGACAATAATGGACAGCCTCCTGATGCCAGCCAGCTCTTCCAGCACTCTCAGATGTGTCCTATCTACTCCTGTGGACTTGTATAAGACAGAGAACTGCATCCAAGTGGGGGGATGTCCCATACTTGGATGAGGTAGAGAACTGTGGCCAAGAGAGAGTCCAAGTGAGGGGAACAGGTTGGGGCTATGGTATGGTGGGAAATGTTAAGCATGGAGGAAATAGCTAAGTTTTCTTGCCTATAAAATAAACATGAAGAAGTCTAAAATTAACTTTAACTTGTTTAAAAAAAAAGCCACACTAACTACTCCAGCAAGGAACATCTGACTTTCATCAGATGGTTTAGCCTAATAGTCTCAAGACAGCTGGGGTACTTTTGGTGCAGGCATGAGGATGAGAGCAGTGGGATGTAAATGTGGAGAGGGACGGGTTAGTTGCATGGAGGATGGTTATTTGAGATACTCCAACTGTGGAATTCACTCCCTCTAGCAATTTCGTTTCCTTACCCCCCGTATGTTTGTAGGGACATTTTTCATCTGGTATTTCCTGGACTGTGGACCAATTCTGGGTTATCTATGGCTCTTTGAATTTATAAATGTAAGAGCTGCTTATATGTTTTTTTTGAAACAAGCCAACCTACTATTTGGTTGCATTCAGTCTATATAAAAATACATACCAAAACACAGATGTAAGGTGAAGAAAATTATGATTTTAATGGCTTGTATACAAAGTATCCTGTTATTTTGCAGAGAAAATACAAAAGTGGTGGCCTGGAATAACATCACTGACTTATAGTAGAACCCTGGGGGTGCTAATAAGTTTGCAAACCTAAAGGTAAGTCATCCTGTTTATAATATACATGTTTCTTTGTGGCATCTGTATTTTGCTAGTGGAAATCTCCATGACAAACTGTTACTGAGCCAGATTTTAAACTCGGGTTTTAAAGAGAGGTTTATAAATACAAGTTTTTAAAATAAGGGTAATAAAGTTATCTGTTGTTAAAATAGATGATCGGGAAGGATAATGGAGACTGGAAGCCTCATGTTTTAGAACTTAGGCCAAGAACTTTGAGCCAACTCCTGTTCATTAAAACATTGTCTCTCCTTTCTCAGAGGCCTCCAGTCTGGAGAGCTGTTGGCAACCAGGAGAATCAATGTTCTGTTTCACTGTTGCAAATCCCAAATGCCTTCTTTTAATTGATGGCTGCAGTGGCTGACTTAATAAAATTGAATAAGAGTTAATTTTAATCTTTAACTACTAAAAGGCAATTCAGCTTCTGGTTAGTACAGTTTTTGTCCAGCTAACATTATTTTCATGTGCTTCAGCATAAACCAGAGATTTCTTTAGACACACATTTTCATGCCCCTGCTGTGCTAAAGCTGCTAAGCTATAATGCATATATATTGCTGTGGTTCAGTATAAGTTTGGATAATAACACAGTGAACTGGTAATAACTTCTGGTGTATTTTATTGACATTACTTTCTTAAACAAATTTACATCAGCTATAGACTAGGGGTGTTGCCTGAGAGGCCAGTAATTATAGTAGGTATGTGTAATTTTGCACATTGCTTTTGCATGCTTTTAGCTAATTCTGTAAAGTAGCTAATGTTTGGGACCCATGAAGGTTGTTTTTATTCATCTGGTGTTTTCCCATGCAAATACCCATTTAGTGTGGTTACCAACTATAGAAGTAGTTAAACAGTGCTGTAAATGGAGATGTTTTCTTTGTTGTGATGATTGCTGACACATTGAATTCTTTTCATTAAGTAATTTGACCACCACAATCTCTTTACTTTGGAAAAAGTGGAGGAAAAAAGCTCTAGCAAATAGGTTTTTCTCTCAGTTGTCATATTTGCAGTGCTTATATATAGGGCGATAGACTTTGGGATAAATTACACAAGGTATTGGATGAAAATCAAGACTAAAATAAACGTTCAATTCCTCTTTTTTGCATTTGACCATTATGCACAAACATTTGGTTATAAATAGATACCTCATCCATGCTGGAGTGACATTTCATGTTCAAAGGAGGATTCTGGAAAATGAAAGTCCTTTTTAAAGTGATTTAAAGCAATTATGCAATTTGAAACCTTCAGTTAGTTTGTGAGTCTTTAGTACAATTGGATTACTTTTGTATGCTTTGTAATAAATACCAAAAAGCCCTCTAAAGTAAAACACATTCCAGCTGAATAATACTGAGAGAATTTGCAACTGCAGTTGTTTTTAGCTCTTGATAATCTTCATTAGCAGGATGTCTGTGTGCTGTGGGTATATACAATAGCTACTGTTGCAAGAATAAATACTATTGACATGTATACTGTCAACCTGACAGACATAAATCATATAATTAATTTGCTATTAGCACTTACCTTACTTAAAAGAAGTAGGAGCATTCAAGTTTTGAGGATAACACAGCACAGTCTGTGTCCATTGTCCTTTTCAGGATAGTCTTGTGGATCTCATCCTAAAATTAGTGTCTTTCTGAAGGTCATTTTATAACTATGAGAATGTAGGCATACACATACAAAATTGCTGTGACTTAATATCTGCCTTCACTTACAGGGAAGAGTCAGTGCAGAAAACTGTAAGACTATTTTTAGCTATTACTCTTAAGCTGTGTTTGAACGGTAACACTTTATGCCTGGGTGATCGATTCTACCTTAGGCTGTCAAGCCTGCATAGTACTCAGTTTCTAATGGGCAGCTGACATTCTTCAACTGCACCCAAAGGAAAAATGACACCTCGTTTATCTGGATGGTTTCCCTCTGTCTTTTTGAGACCTGACAGTTTGTGAATTTAGAGGTGCAGTTTTTACACTATTCAGATTACTGCAAAATATTTTAGAGTAGCTCAGGCTGTAGTTCTTGAAGGAAGACAGAGCTTTTTGTAGACATTCCCCTGTCTGTCTTTTCAAATCAAGAACTTCCCCTACTTGACCAAGCATTAGTTATCAATCATGGTTATTTATGTATTAGAACTAAAAAGAGGAGAATAAAATGTACTTTCTGAAATGTGACGTGAACCTACTTTTGTCTCTTTGTCCTAGTTCCATCTTCTGTCTGTCCATACAACTGTTTGTTAATTCTACCATTGCTTCTTTTACTTGTGGATTATGCTATTTAAAGCTCTACAGAGCCCTTTAAAATTTGGGCTGTTTTTCATTTGTCCTAGAACATTTTGCTGCCTGCCAACTAGTTTTTTAAATTATCAGCGGAGTTGCTCCAGTCTCATTCTTAGGTTTCCCCTCTCCTTTAGTGCTAGATGTTACGGTTTGTTTTCTATTCCTGAATTTTTGACACTTTTCCTTCTGCAGTGTATCTTTGTTACTAATGGAAGGAGCTTCTAGTCTGGCACTCCCAGTCTGTCTCAGCCAGGGCTATTGTATTTCTGTGCATTATGAAAATCAGAGTTCAGGAGAATTCTGGTTTATTTCAACAGTTCAGGAATGAGTTAAATTGCATTTTAAAGCAGAATTCCAAATTTCTTGCCTTCTCTCAAAAGGTAGCCATGAAAACCCACCGGAGTGTTTGGAAGTGTGCCATGGTGGCTGAGCACTGGTATGGATTGCCAAGAGAGTTTGTGGAGTCTCCTTGGAGCTATGCAGAAGCTGCCTGGATGTGATCCTGGGCAACCAGCTGTAGGTGACCCTGCTTGAACAGGGGCTTGGATCACATGACCTACAGAGATCCCTTCCAACCTCAAGCATTCTTTGATTCTGTGAAACAGTGATAGAAATATTCAGCTGTCCATACTCCATGTCCATGTTTTAAGTTCTGAAAGTTCTGTCAGAGATTGTGGTTATGTCAAATTGAACAGAGGAGCTGAGTCAACAATACCACAACTATGTGAAAACTCTCCCTCAGACCATCCATAGTAGGTTTTCCTGCCTACTACTTCCCCTTGGTATCTCAGAACATGATAAGAATTTTCTGTATGTTAAAGCAAGATGGAAATGAAATAAGGAATTCAGTCAATTAGACATGCCAATTTTCCCCTGGAGAACAGCAATTTAAACTCATTTATGTATGTAGTTTAACGTCAGTTTATCAACAACCAGGACCAGAGGATCCATCTCAGACAGATGTAGCTCAGCTCAGCAAGTGAAGTTACAGCACCTGAAACCAAAGGAAACAGGGAAAATCAGGACCCCAAGTGATTTATATATTTTGAGCTAATTTAGTCCATCTTTGCCAGAATTTATGTAGCAATTCAGGTTCAGTATGAAAAAAGAAGAATAATCTGCAGGATCAGGTTAAGGTAGTGCTTGATCATTTCTCTCTGGAAAGTCATAATTTATAAATTATAAGTTATGTAGGTAGTCTGAGCAGTATACCTACTCTTTTTTTGTCTGATATTGGCAATGAGCCCAAAGCATGAGGGAAAACAAAGTTACAAAAACTGTGTGATAGACAAGGCTGATAGCTTAGGCTACTGTAAATAATTTCCTTCTGGTTCTGGTCCCAGGGTATTTCTTACTGTAAGGACTGCCTTTCGTGAGTAGACACAATTGAATCCATGCTGTACCAGATTATTTGCTGCTTTTGTCCTAAAGACAATTCTGGTGACTTTTCAGGCTGACTTATGGCTGTTTCTTGCACGTTAAAATTCTTGCATAGCCCAGGAAGTCCTAGCTTTCCGTCTGAGCTCATAAAAGAGAAAACTCAAGTAAAGTCCATAATTATTTTCAGGTAATAAGCAAAAGAGTTGGCCTGCTTGATTCAAATCAGCTTACATTAGAACTGTGGTCAAGAATGTGTCTTCGTGGAGTCTCCTCTGTTAATGTTGCCTTTTTATTTTATTAAAAGTTACAGCAGAAAGCATGAGCTTAAGTTTGGTTTCAGCTCATGTATTTGTGGGTTTTTGATTCTTAACAGCTTTTTCTATAGTCACTCTCTGTATGACATATGTGACTTTTTTTTCCCTGGTTTGTTTTCTTTATATTTTCTTTTAGTTGTAGATGTTAGTCTGGTGGTTTGATTCTTACTTCATTTTTTTTATAAAGAGTCTGTCATTGGCCTTTAATACTGTTGAACAGAAGGGTTTTATGCATTTCTTTTCTTTCCGTGAAAAAGACAGCGCATTGTTGGTTTTGAGTACTGCCAAGTTGTGTATTTTCTTGCCATGTAAGTAGTATTTCATTGGTAATTTCCACTCAGGCTAAATGTCTTGCTTATGCCTCAGCTCTGGTCTGTTCACTTTGACTGCAAAGTATGTGTGCATGTAGCCCATGGAGATGATAATAATTTGGGTGACGATGTATTGGTTATGCGTAGAACAGTTTTCTTGTGTTCAAGTGTTTGGAGTGTTGGTTTCCTGAGGAAAGGAGACAGCCTTGGACATTTGCTGCGTGATGTAAAACTGGACATGAAAAGCAGTAGTGCGATCTGCAAAACACATGCCGTAGAGCTATTGGAGTTGTACTGGTCTCGGTATATTATTAGAACAGTAGGACCTTACAAAGATTATGTGGGAAGCACTTTTACAGAAGTATGACTAAGCCAGGCTCCTTAGGAAACTTAGCCTTGCTTTTCACCAAACTTCTCTTGTTTGAAGCTTTCCCAAAGGCTTTCTGTACACTCAAGCAGTGAATGCTGAGAGCTAACTGGCTGGAACCTGGAGCAGATAACAAGGATGCTAATGTGTACTGGAGGCATTCTGTTCAGTGCTGACAATTTGATTGCATAAAATAGTTTATCAGTTGTTAATTCAGCAGCTTCCTAAAACTTTCTTTCTCCCTTTTTCAGACAGTCAGAGGCCATATGCATGTTTTTCTGCTCAATCTGTGAAAGCAGATTTCACTCACGTGAGGAACTCTTCCCAGTTCTACCCTGCTGGCTGCCTGCAAATGGGAATCAGTGCAGTGTAGTTTCTAGTCCTGTACACAAAGAAATTCCTTAAGCCTGTGTTTTCCAGCAGTTGGCATCTCTTTTGTTGCTGGCATCACGGAGAGGTGCAGAATCTGCAAGGTTGGGATTAGTGCAGGCAATTTAGCACTATTTTTTTCAAGTTGGCTGTGGTGTCATCACCATCTTGCGCTGCATTCAGTGCTTGTGTTGCAAGTGAGGCCAAGTAGACTTGCTCCCTGATGTTAAATTTGGGAATTATCTTTCTGATCCGCTTTCTGATCTCCTTGATGCCAAACACCTTTGGTACAAAAATTGGTAACATGGACAGTTAGAAATCTGTTTAAAAGACATTTGCAGAAGGGAAATTTTACTGGGCTTTAAAATGTAAATTATTATTTTTTTACAGAGGAAAATAAATTCTTTACACTGTAATGAAATATAGGAAACTTCAACACAAATGCTAGTCACAGTTTTAAGAGAGGTATTAAGTATGTGTGGAAAAGAAATATTGGAAAGGCAAATTAATTTGGAAGGCCTGATGCAGAAAAAACATTTGGAAGCTTTTGAGTTTGTATTTTCACAGAGCAGTGTTTATCTGTGCAGAAGGTAATTTGATACTACAATGCCTGATAGTTTTGATTACTCTCTTACCCTTTAGCTTTACTAAGAGGGAAGTGGAGTACCAAGATTGATCTAGCTGATTGAATCGCTGGATTTTCTTGATGCCTCAGAGTTTTCTTAGCATGGGACTGACAGAGATTGTTACTTAGCATATCACAGAGGTAATATTTACTCACTAAATACTACTTTTAAATATATCAGATATAAAGTTGGTTGAAAAGCAGGATTGAGTAGCTGCAGGGGAAAAGTAATGATATTGAAAGTTTTGGCGATAATTTGGACTTGGATTCTTTTCTTCTGTTCCATTTTGCAAGAAGTGTACATGTTATAGTAGCATCACTAATGCTGATGCAGAATAGGATCATGCATACCATTCAGTACGAGGTTTTTTTACATACATCACAGTGTGATTTAGTGACTTGCAATAGTGTGGTATTTGTGGTTAACTTTCTTAGCCTCAATGAGGGTGAAGTACTTAGAAGAGAGGAAGGATAAATTTGTGGTTTAAGTATGAAATTGGAAAATAGGAGATCTGCTTCTGATTTGATGATAGATGATTTGGTTTGTGGGAAAATCCTTTTCTGTTCCTTAATTTCTGCTTATGTAAACAGGAGAGTTACAAAAAGTATTGCCTGATTCTGCTGAATAGGGGCTTTAATTCATTAATATTTGTAATCTGTTTTAAGACCACAAGGAGGAATTTAACCTAAAAAAATTGGGCTTGGAAGAAATTACTCATTTAATGCCTCTCTCAAAAGTTAAATGGCAGTAGATTGCCCTCACAGAAACATGTTTTACTGGTGTGATTATGTCCAATTCATAGGTACCTGTAATGATGAAGATAAATTTGTAGTTGTTTCTGTGGGATTTCTGTCATATCTGCCATATTTTGTCATCTACCATCTCTAGAATTATCTGTCAGCCTGGCATATCTACCACTTGTATCTTTTCAGCTCTTTTTTAATTCATATTGCCTGTCCAGTTGATGCCAGGGAGTATTCCAGAAATTGTTTTTTTTTTCTGTTGTCTTTTTCCCCACAGGAATGGTTGTAGCCACAAAATGTGTATTAAAAACCTGTAATTAGCCCTGCAGCTCAAGTTTTAAATACTAAGACCACTGGGTACAGTCTACCGCAAGTGAAGTGAAAGTATTACTGTTACAGAGGAACAGATCCCATGCAAACATGAAAGGTTTATTTCACTGGAGAAAACAAGTAAGCTTCATTTCAACATAACTGGGTATCTTGTTCTTTTCATGCTTTTTTAGTTGATGATACTTGTATCAACAGTTGCATATATTGCTCAGGATTTTGGTTATTTAATCGAGTTCAGCACTGCTCTGTATTATTTTTTTTGAAAAATACGAGCACTGTGCCAAGTGATATGTTGAACTGAGCAGTATGTTGAACACAATACTGTGTAACTGTACTGTGCCAGGCATCACTCTGGCACACTCTCAGAAGCAGCAGTTGTCATCACAATCTTTATGTTCCTGCAGCAGAATTGGCAATCTCCATTCTTTAGAGCACTTCTGCACTGTGCCACCTTATCACCAACATTCAGTTTTTTGTGTAGTCAGATGTGCCTTTATCACTTAAGGCTTTCTCACACCCAGGGCTTTGTGCCCTGGGAAATTCTAGATGATTCAGAACCTAATGGACTTTCCTAGTGACACGGGCAACTGCAAGCATTTTAGACTCTTTCTCTGCTCTCAACACAGAATATCTTGACAAGTTTAAGGTCTTGCTTTTCATTGAAGGGTCTCAACACAAGCTAAATATATCCATGAGACTGAAAGTCAGAGATGGCTAATAGTGCAGCTTCTTTGGCACAAGGTGTTATTGAGGGGATGGAGAAGAATAAATAAGCACGGTGGTAATGGTCACTGTGCTTGCATAAAATAAGCAACTTTTCAGGCAAAATTTACTTTTATACCTGCAGTTGCTGCATGCTTCTTGACTCTCATGCACAAGGGTACAGCATTGTTCAAAATACTGTCTTTCCCTGTGTTTCTGTTTCACTGTTGCTAATTTGCATCTAAAAACCTGACTATCATGTCACACTCAACCAAGTGTCTTACCAGTGTCTTTGAAAAAGCTTTCTTGCATGCTTGTTCTTTTACCTATGCTCCTCTCCATCCTTTGCTTGGGAGCTGGGTACATGGTAGTCATCCATCCAAGTGCTTGATGCACAGCTGCTAGACTGTTATTACTAATGTCTTGCTAAACATCAGCTCAGCCCATGCTGTGGCTTCAACCTGTGCCAGGTTTCCTACTGCTTCACAAAACATAAGGCACAAAAGTGCTTCTAGTAATATTTCCAACAACTTCTCCATCACTGTCTTCTATATGTTACCTTGATGCATACCCCCACAACACTGGGGTATGGATGAAAGCTTTATACACCTTTAACTTGTCAAGAGATTTGTTTTTTTGCCAGCTTACTCAGTAATCCTTGTAGTGTCCTGGATATGAGAAACCACCTCATTAAGAAAACACCACTGGCATTGATAAACATTGTTAAAATAACTGATTTCAGAAATGACTGGATGTTCAATCCCATAGATGAGCATGGAAGTGCAATACATGATCTTTTCATGCCTGGATAACTGTTTTTTTTTTCAGGCGGAAGTTCCAAAACAAATTGTAAAGGCATAAGTTAACCAAGAGCAGACAATCATAATTGGGGTAGGCACCACATCTGACCAGTGCACTAGTACTAATGTACAAGAGTGCCAAACAGGTTGCTGGGGAAGTCTTAAATGCTGAGTGCAGCCTGGAGAGATTAAACAATCTTACTGTCATTTACAAGTGTAGATGTTTTAAAGGAGCAGAGTATGCTTTAAAATTGCTGTATACATAAGTACCACTGTGCCGCTTTGTGAAAGGAATTGGTTTTATGACCTGTCCTTTTGGACATCAGAGGAAGAGTGTTGGATTGCCGTAGACCTTAATTCACAGTGATTTTCAAATGTTGCTTGTGGCACCTGTCCTGAACTTGGCTGTGGTATAATTTGTGGACAACTTTTTTTTCTGCAAGCTGGGGCAGGTGCTGTTACCAGAAAGAAACCCCTGTTGGTTATCACAAATAGGGTTTCTCCCCTTTTGTCCATAAAATCTTGACAGTGATTTCATTCTGCATGGTCTGTTATCCCACATCACACACACCAATAGGAAAAAAGTGGTTAATCAGTCAGGAGCTGGAAATTGGCTCTGTATTTCAGTAAGAATCTAACCTGAGCCAGGTCTCTCCCAAATGCCACTTTGTGGTTGTCTTCACTGTTTGGCTGTTGGCTTCTTATGTCAATGAAGGGAAACAGATTTAGTCCCTCATGCAAACCTCTGAGGGGGCTTGCTTGTTATCTAAGCATAAGGTAATGAGCACCTTGCAGAATCAGCACTACAAGCTCTTAACAGTTGTTTTTCCTCTCTGTCTGAAAAGTGCTGGGTTGAGGCTGTGGACAGAAAGCTTGGGGAATGCATGGTCCTGAAAAGGTGACAAAAAGAAGGGAAGGAGAATTTAAGGGGTCTTTCTGCTGCAGAAAGTAGTAAAACCACTCTAGAAAAGGCTGTGATTTTCAAAAGCTTGCTGGCACAATTTATATCTTGTGCAAAAAGCAGTTCCCTTTGAGCTGTGGTACGAATTATCTGTGAAGCATTTTGAAGGTGGAAAATGCTCTGTACAGAACTACCAGCTCAAATCTAAAGCCTGAAGTTGTGTTTGGCATCCAGATGCTCCCTAAAGGCTTTGGCTTTCTGTTACAGCACAACCCAGAAGTAGATCTTTGTTTTCTGCTTCGAAGCTGCAGTTAGACCCTTGGAAGTACAGCTGATGAGCTTTAGCCTTCATATAGGCACAAATCAATACCAATGCTGCAGCCTAGTCCAAGTTGTGGCCCCATCTGTCTGTAATCAGAGGGATCTCAAAGCAGTTCTGACACTAAATTGGTGACAGGATGTTATTAGAAGCGTCCCTCAGTAAGTCCTGAGAGCTGTAGTTCATAGAAATAAAACAAAGGTAACTACTGTATGTTCCCATGTTTAGTACAGATGTGGTTGTCACTATTGGCAGCTGTGTGAGGATGTAGTTACACACTGCATATAGGTCATGTTTAAACTTGTTGATTCTTTCTTCTGGACAAAGGCTTGGGACACCTTTTGTCACACATCTGAGAGCTATTAATAGGAGTGTTTGAGCCAGAAAAAACACATACACCTTGTAATTATTTCAAAAAGCTTTTTTCTGGGAGAAGTTTGGCTGGCACAGGAAAGCCAAATCTTAATGCTCTTGGCTAAGGTTGTGGACTGCTCGCAGCGAGCAGTGGGTGGCCTCCCTACTTGATGAGAAGTCTCAGCTCGAAGTGCTTATAAGAACCAAGCCCCCCCATCTTCGTGTCTTCAGACCGCGGGTCTGCTTCTCCCGGCCAGTGTCGGCAGGAGCGGGGGCTCATCCCCACCGCCTCCGGCGCCGGGAGCTCACCCGCGCCGCTGGGTGCCCCCCAGCGGGA
>JAOEHX010011943.1:70360-97048 GCA_025448015.1 Bolborhynchus lineola
AAGAAATTCTTTACTGTAAGGGTGGTGAGGCACTGGAATGGGTTGCCCAGGGAAGTTGTGAATGCTCCATCCCCTGGCGGTATTCAAGGCCAGGCTGGACATAGCGTTGGGTGGCATGGTTTAGTGGGAGGTGTCCCTGGCCATGGCAGGGGTGTTGGAAGTAGATGATCTTAGGGTCCTTTCCAACCCTAACTATTCTATGATTCTGTGATTAACTGTATCTTCAAAAAGTATTCTGTGGTGGCAGCTTGAACTGTGTAGAAGTTAAAGTTGTTAGGAGTGTCATAAAGACCTCAGCTTGTTAAAATTACAGCCTTTGATACCGGGAACACTTGCTTGTGTGTTTAACAGTGCACACATGAGTGTTATCCCCTAAGTTTTTGCGGGAGTGAACCTATAAATACTGGTCTTTTTTTATTTTATTGAGATGCAAATGTCTGAAAAGTAGATAACTTTCTGCCAAGTACTTTTTTAAGTAAACCAGGTATTAAATACTGTCATTGCTTAGTCTGCAGGGCAGTGACTGTGGGTGCCAAATATTAGGCAAAAGATAGAAATAGCATTGGCAATGCAACTGTGGACTCTCAGCAAAGGTTTTGTTCAAATCTGTAAACATCAAGACTGGCTTTTTCCTTCCCAAGTGTGTTAAAAGCCTATAATGTTTAATAAGCTTATAAGATGACTGGTAAAAAAAGCTATGTAAATAAAGTACTTCTGGGACATATCATACCTGATACTGGGTTTTGATGCAGAGTTCTCAGGTTAGCATCTCTCAGGCCTTATCATGAATCATTTTGATTTTTAGGGCTCTGATTGGTACCAAATAGCAGTTTCTTGGGCTGAATGATTATAGAGAAGGAAGGAGACGTGAAGTAGGTTTATTCATGTTGCTCCAGAGCTGTTAGCATGTATGTCCATCTTTAGTAATACAGATTTATTTGAAAATCATTGGGCATTCAAATGTTTGAGGCTACAAAAGCATAATTGGAAAGTATCAAAAATTCCCATTTTTCAGATGTTTAAAAACAAGACCAAAATCAAAAAAAACCCAAAACATTAAAAAGGTCTCCCTGTGGCCCTTTTGTTACACAAGTTTTTGCCTTTGTTCTGACCATAAATTGCAGCTGGAAGTCAATTTCTTGCTATTACCAAGTCTGATTTGAGGTTGCATTTTTATGATCTTGGGAGATAGCAATAACAAAAGTGATACAAGCAATAGGTTCATAATTAAAAGTTGAAAACAAGACAAAAGTAATACTACACAAAAAGGTTTTTTTATTCTTTCAATTTTTTCAAAGGGGTCATTTCTGGTGCAAACTTTTTCAGATATTTATAAATGCTCTTTTTGTTTTTTAAGGCTAAAGCTGGGTGAATTCTCACCACCTTCCTCTGCATTTTAGCCCATTATTCACAGATTTGCTCTCTAAGCACATTTCCAAGAAATGCAGAGACAGATTTTACATGGTCATCTCCAGTAGCTGAGACCAGACTTTCAAAAGAGTACAATTATCACTTAGGTGTCTGAATGCATTTTTTTCCATATTTTTTTCACATAATGTGCGCTGATCATTTTTGAATCACTAGTTCAGAAGTCTCAGATATTTGGGCAAAGACCTTATCAGAAACTTAGCAGCTCCTTCTAGTTTTCAGATGGCAGCCAAACTTTGCAAAATGAAGCAAGAAAATCTGCCCCAGTTGTGGGAGGTGAAAATTCCAGTGATATCATAAAGCAGGAGATTACACTAAATGAAAGTGAATCTCTGCAGTGCTTGAAGTGAATCCTTCTAGTGCTTGCAGCCGAGCAAAATCTGTAGTCAACTCTCCACCTTGGGAATGTGGCATTCAGTATGAAGGATTAACCTGGCACAGAAGGCAGCATTCCTGGCCTCAAAAGAAAACTAGAGTGTTTTTACAAAGGGCCAAGTACACAATTATTTCTCCCATTTTCTCTATGGAGAAAGGCAGAACTCCTAGTCCTGTCCCTGAAATGAACGACATAAATGCATGTCAGACTTTCTCTACTAGATGTATCTTTTCTTTGCCATTTCTAGAGTCAACTACTTGCACAATGGAAACATGTATAAAGTCAGGTCTAAATATTAGTGATGAGACCCAGTTTACAAGTGAGTCTAAAAGAGAATCTGTAAATACTCAGGCATTAATGCTAAGCTCTTCGTTAGTAAGCTTGAACTGCTTTTCTCAAACTAGTTTGAGCCATCCTTTGTATGTCTGCAAGTGCTAAAGCACCTTTGGACTCTCACCTGCTTACTCGAGCATAATTTACTATGTAGGTACTAATTACCTCTGGATTTATCTTTCTGACAGCAAATGTAAGGTGAGAGCCATGCTGGAGCCAGAGTGTAGCCAGAATATAGGCTCTGGTACATAATAGGGTTGTCCCAGTTTAGAACCACGGTGAGCCATGGGGTGGTGATTAACATACCTGGATACAGACTCTGCTGTCCAGCTGAGCTGCTCCACTATGGTGGAGCACTATGCTCTACATGTGTGGACATGCCTTCTGCCTACGTTTATGGAGAAAAAGGTGTGTTAGTTTAAACCAACTGTGAGATTGAAGGTAATGGTTTAATTGTGACAGATGTTTAAGCCTGTATATGTCAGCTCTTAACAGGGTAGCAGTGTAGCACAGCTGGCATGTGGTAACTCATTAAGCCTTGGTAACTCATTGCTCCTCATCCTTCATCCATAATCCATCCATTCAGTTGCAAATGGAAAATGAACTGTGTTATCTAAACTTGCTTTTGTGAAATGTGGAGTAGTTATTTCTACGTCCCTTTGATTGACAAAGGAGTGCACAAAGAACATAATCATGCTTACTGCTGCTTGGTAACCCGAGTCAGCATAACTCAGCCATCTTTTCACTCTTATAAACATGTAGGAAGAAGTTGAGATCAGGCTTCTCTAATTTACACCCTTCCTTTAAAACATTCTCTGTCTCCTGTTAATAAATTACACCAAGACCTGTACATGTAAGGAAGTGCATATAGGCCTGATCTGTCTGTAAACTGTCAGTGTCAGCTGTAACACCTCAGCTAGTACAAATATTCTCTCTTCTGTGAGGTGAAATTGCTTTCACAAATGCCCTTTTCAGTTCCAGCAAATAGCGCTTAGGTGTCCTTCTGACTGAAATAATCAAGAACTTTGGAGGAGTTTGGGTGTGGTGTTTCTTCTTTATTTCTTGCATGTTATGAATACCAAAGTGGGATCCACGTTTTAGACAACTAGATCCACTCTGAGACTGATATAAAATAGGCATATTTTCAAAGGGATGAACAAACCTAACTCAAATTCATTGCAGTTTCTTAGTCCCTGTAAATTGAAAATCTGTCCACACTTTTTTAATGGCCTAATCTAGATTTAGAACTGTGGATATATCTCATCACTAATGTAATGAAGTAGCTTTTCTGAGGTTTTTATCTGTTGTGTAAACCAGGTTTACTGGTTAAATCCTGAGTGTAAAATGACTAATTTGGAAGCAGCAGAAATGTTAATAGCAACAAGTCTTAGTTTATTTGAAGTACCCTGCTCATTAGTAAAACTGATCCTTTACACTGGTGGACTCACAGCATCAGTTAAAGTTAGATATTAAATAACCCAGTTGAAATCAGTCCAAAAATCCCATGTTGTAGACCAGCTTCTGGGATTTACTTGCACGTTAATAAGTGGTAGTGGGAATATTTCCCGTAGGTGGGAATAATCACACAGAAGCCTGCTTCTGTGAAAAATGTTATGTTGACAAAGTAGATGCATACGTAAAAATAGGGCTGTTGACTTGCGTTTTTTTATGTGCTATTGTTGTGCACACAGCAAGACTGTAACTCAGAGCAAAAGTGAGGGTAGAAAGTTTCTTCTGGAGTTCTTATCTCTGGTTAGGGGGTTCTGACTGCTTGTGGCAGAACATTTTTTGGAAAGAGCAGAATATCAGTGGTACAGTTTTAATTCATAATTCCTTTTGCATTGTAAGGCAACTGCATCTGCGTACTGAGTGTTGTCCTAACCCAGTACCCATTCAATGGGTTTTAAAATATACAGGGAAACCCAAGTTGGGGCACACATCATTGCACACATCTTGCACAAATACACATTTTTATGTGCCAGCAGAAGGAAACTGCCGTAGAAAGTTCATTCAACCATTTTTATATTTTCTTTTTTCTTTAAATATGTTATTCAGCATTAATTTTCACGATTTGACATACGTGGGGGAAGAGAACTTCCTGCAGTGGTAGGTCTAGAGCTGAGTTCTTGAAGCTGGATGAGAAATGTCAACTGCAGAATAGAAAACGGTTGTGTCCATTTCTGTTTCTATTTATTGTAGTCTAGGAGACCTGCTGAAGCCAGTCATGTCCTCCCCCTAATGAGATGTCTGTGACAGCATTCTGCTGTCAAGAATGGCTGTTTTCCTGAGTGTTTCTCAAGGAAAGGATAATCTGGGCCTTGCTGTCCAAGTGTCCCTGCTTGGTCAGGGGTGGGCCAAGCAGTAGGGAAGTCCTTGGGACCACTGCTGACCAGCCCTCACTGATAATCACTGATATCCAGTTTACAGAAATGAGTTGTGAATTTATGCCCAATAGTGAGCTCTGGAACCTCATTAGCCTATCACAACTTTAACATATGAGATAAGAGATACACCCATTTCATGCAGAGACTTAAGTGAGAAGTAGTGTGATGCTTTTTATTCTTCAGCATGAAAGTGGAAGTTCTTCCTTCAGTTTCCAACAGACCATGGTAGGGGTTATCTGAATAATGGGGTTTTGTGGACATTTTTGCCGCTAATCCATCTTGGTTTCCTGAAAGGTGTTCTTAGAACTAATTGTCCACCTGCCTTGCTTTTAGCTGGCTTACAAATATCTCTGTAGTTCTCTAAAAAACTATAAAAATGGCTTCCACATGTGTTTGTCTTTCATGTACAAAATACACCTGCTTTGCACTTTACTGCATGTCTGTTTGTAATTGATTTGTATGCTAGTTATGTTTTGTCAAATACAAAGATGTAGGGTGCCTTTTGCTTCAAAATTTCAGCTGCAGTTTAACAGCCAAGAACTGTAGAAAAAGATAGTACTTTAACACAGATTTAAAAGGTCAAGGAAAATTTTTTTGCAGAAAAGTGATATAAACCATCTTGAATTCTCATTCTGCGTTACAGTTTGGACAACTCCTTTGCTAGAGGTGATGGCAAAAAGGGTTCCTTTTGCTGTGTTCATGTATGTGCAAAATACAAGATTGGATCTGCAGTGGTTCTAAACAAATGCAGATCTACTGTCAGATCCTCAGTCAGCAGAGGGTACTTTGAGTTTTTGTCTGGTGGACAGAAAGTTCAACCAAAAGAAGATGCTTAATGGGAATGAAATCCCACTGGACGTGGATTTTACAAGTAGTGATGTTACTTGATTACTTCACTCATTTCAATATTGAATTCTCATTAATCAATAGCAAAGTCGATAAAGTCTGTCTTGAGAGGGGATTGTGAAGATGCGTGTGCTCTGTCAGAGCATACATCTTTTGTAACTCCATCTGGTTATCTCCCTGTACTGAAGTTTAACCTAGGGGAGCAAAACCAGAGTAGGTCAGCTAAGTAGTTTCCTAGCAGCTTAGACTGTGACAATTGGCTTAAAAGCACAAGGATAGAGCATCCAAGAAGGTATACAATAAAATAACCCGTTAGTAAAAGTGGAAGTCAAGTTGTCAGTTTACACCTCCTCTTGGCAGTGCATCATTAAAAAATATAAATTGAAGGGTGTCAGGTTAACATTTAGATTTAGGTGAACTCAGTGGGAAGCACCTGATTTCAGGAGGTTTGTAATAGGACTTACAAGAGTGACAGGGGAGCTTGTGCAAGCTGATAAAGCAGGGGCAGGCTTAACCAAATGCTTTGCCGGGAACTGCATGCTGCTGCCTTCTTACAACACTTGTGAAGAAACTTATAGTGTCTATGCTGCTGCTCCTCTCCTAATGAGCTGTGTATCTGTACTGTGCAGAGCTGTTTACAGAGATGCAAGGTGGTGGGAGGGGGAGGAAGATGTGGCTGTGCTCTCACTGATGCCTAGAAAAAGATTTTGACCAATGTTGATGGGAGTTTACCCATATAAATCATCCCATACATCAATGGGAGGAGAGGCAGTGAGCTGCTTAGGACTTCTGTTTCTTGCACATAAGAATGCTCTCAGTGGAAATGGCAATTCTGTATAGTCCAAGATGCACGAAAATAAACCCATTATTTTGTCAATAAGAAGCCATGAAAACACAGGCTCTCACAAAAACAGGAGGCTGGCCCACTAGCAGAAACCTCCTTAAAGTCAGTAAGAGTTTGTTACCGAATAAGTTTTTGTTACTGAATTTGTGGTTTAAGAATGCAATCTGTATTAATGCATTGTGTTGCCAGTGTTTAATTAATATTGATATACAGCATGTCTGCTTCTTTATAAAATGACCAATATTTTTGTGCATCACTGGTACTTTTCAAAGAAAAGACATTTTATACAGAATTGCAATACTGCTATGCAGGAAAAAATGAGGTTTTGCTATTTTTATTCAGTTGGTTTTGTTTTCTTTCTTTCTTTTTTTCAGTTTACAGCTTTGTGCTTTTAAAGCAGTTATGACTTTACTACATTAAAGATACAGTATCCTTTTTCACTTCCCTACTGCATCTCTCCTGTGCTGCATATATAGAATAGTAGTTTTGCAGTCCATTTTTTTTTTCCAAAGAAATCTCAGCCATGACATGATTTGTCTGTTTCCAGCTGTAGTGTATTTGTATTTGATGCTTCTCTCGAAGCCCTGAAACAACCTGGGAAGCCTCCCTCCACTGTAACAAAAGCTAATGGACTTGTAATTAAAACTTATTTAAACCAATATAAGTTGCAGTCATAGTAAACCATTAAGTGTTGGTTACATACTACTTAAATTACAAAGAGATACTGTTGCTGAAGTTCCAGCCTTTTATAATAAGGCTGTGTAGCCTAATGAGCTTTGCTGCTAACATTAATTTTATTGGCATATAAATTGATTGAAAATAAGCCCAAAACATAAATCTGTGTTTCAATCTTATTTAACTTTTGTGGCGTATCTAGTTTCACATGGTAATAAGAGCTGAAAAGGTCTGTAAGCATTAGTTATAATTTAGGTGACATTCACAATTTAAATGTTATAAAAATGACCAGTAAATCTGTATGCCAGCATGTTTATTGGTTGCAGATGTTCAGGTACCTATAAATGGGTGTGATTTTAATTACTCTCAAATTAACATCCAGATGCTAACCCTTTATGTTTGCTCTGTGCAGATGAAGCCTTAATATATACCTGTATTTACATGAAAGGATACTGTCTCTTTAAGAAAAACATTTATGTTTGGTTGTTGGAAACATTGAGCCTAAGCCATGAAACATGAGAATTTTTACAAATACGTACCAAATGAAACATGACAAAGTGTAGCTCCATAGTTGATTGAATAAGAATAGCATTACGTCATTATATTTAATTTCTCTTCTGTATTAGAATGTTTGTTAAATCTCATGATGAAATACTGATGTAAGGTATTTCCATTTTTAAATGTGTATCAGAATCTTCTTTATTTCAGAAAAAACTCTGAATGTTGAATGTGTGTAAGTCTCCAGGAATGTAACAAGTTGATAAAAACCCCAGCCAAGTCCATCCTCCTTCCAGAATTAAAAAAAAAAGCTGGAATTTCTTTTTTTGGACATTTGTTTTGCAGCGTTCTACGTCTTAAGGCAGAGAATAGCCAGCCTAAGGTGCCAGCCCAAAGGTTAGCTGAACATATTTCTTCAAATAATTTTGGCAAGATTATGACTTGGAGTTATGGCCTCTAAGTCATAAGTTTACGTGAGAACTGTAATACGTGATAAGAAGATGTAGATGCTCTTTTGTGCTTTCTCTTCTTTTTTTTTTTTCTTTCTTTTTTTTTTTCTTTTTTCCTTTTTTGAACATCTGATTTGGGGAAGATGTGGGCGGGGGGAGAGAAATCAACAAGGCTGTTTTATCCCAGTCACCTGTCCATTTAAGATACTTATTTTCTAATTTGTACTTTTCCCTTTTCACTTTCCTCCTTTCCTGTATTTTACCCTCAAGCCCCAGACAGTATTTTTTCTCCCCTCCAGGCTGTAATTTCCACAACAGGGAAACTTTACAGCCCCTGCTCTACAGCACTGTACAACCTGGCATGCTAGAGCAAAATGAAATCAGCCCTAGCTTACATTGGTACCCAGGGCTGTAGTTTGCTGCTGCTTAGGAATTGTCCTATGTCTTGTTTACATATCCCTGTGTTGGGTGTACCAGTCTTCAGAAAGGGAGCAAAGCAATCAGCTGTTCAACTGTCCCTGAAAGTCAGCTTTGTTATTATGATATGGAAGTTACTCTGCTGAAGCCAGTGGGTGTCGTGTTCTAAAAAACAAAAGAGCAGTAGCGCCCAGTTTGTCAGAGGCTTCAGCCTGTTGGAATTCAGTAGACAAACAGAAAGATTTGGGTAACAAACAAGCACTTGAGATGATAGAGTACCATTTTTTAAGCAAATATGAAGCATTTGAAATGCAAACATGAAGAGATTGGCGAAACATGAAATACTACTTGCTTTTCTAATTTTGCATTCTGTTAGATCAAATTTTCACTGATTTTTAAAGAGTAGTGAAGTGCATAAGCATAAGATTAACTTTCACTGGCTTCATTAAGACCTATTGATTTTCAGTATTACCCTTGCTTAAGTTATGTATGCTTTCAAGTGCTGTTCTGAATAGCAAGGCATTCATGAACCATGGTCTGTGCAGTTTAGAAACAGATTTGGCAGCAGTCGTAGATGAGCAAAGAATTCACTGCACTGAATAACCCACACTGGCTGCCGTTTGTTGTGTTAAAGTGCTGTTACCAGAATCGTGTGCAAACTGAGTAACTGATTTACCCAGGCAAAGTTATGCCTGAAAAATGGAGAGCCACTTACTGAACCCAACTGTATCTTTTAGATGGAAGCTCAGGGATGCATTTTGACAACATTTGTTACCATGAATGTTACAAATAAGTAGAAGTAATTTATGAAGAAATATACAGGCATTAGATACTGCCATTTTATCTGATGATGTTATCGGTCTCTAGTTACAGAAGTCAGTTAAGGACATTTACTGTCTTGCAGAAAATAGAGTAAAGAATGTTTTGCATATGAAATTATCAGAAAATTAATACCCTGTTGCCCTAGTCAGGCTTATGAAGCTCTGCAGGGATGTGTGCTGTGACTGCTGGTACAATTATTTGGGAAGCAAAGTTATTTTTTCAAAAGTAATTCTGTAATGTGAGTTATGGGTATGACATGGTTTTACCACCTACCTGTAACTGCGGTAGGTTAAGCTTTATGCATTTTCCTGTGTTAGTATATAGTTGAACAAAAAGAAATATGTAACTCTGAAAGAGCTGCAATGATTTCTTTTACAGATTAGCTATACCTTTGGGATTGTAGATCAAAATCACTGTGAATAAGGCAGATTTACTTTCCTGAGAATGTTTATGCAGTTGCATAATTTGCAAAGAATGGCAAAAAGTAAATAGAGACAGACATGAGCTGAAGGGAGCTGAGAAATAGAACTGGAGGCTGTGGTCTGTTTGCACTGCAGGAGAAAGGAAGCCAGTTTCAGGTGAAAGAGGAAGCGCAGAGGAAAGCTTGTTTCACCAACATGCAAGTCTTGTTATAAAGTTGGCACTGGGGGAATGTAAGTAGTGAGCTTAAGACTGGAAGTCTGTTCTGCATTCAGCAGTGTAAGAGGATCCAGTAAATGTTTGTGAAGCTGAATAGTACGTAATCATCTCTGAGCTAATGCTTTCTGTGTTTGGGCAAACTGAATTTTAAAGAGCTGGGATTTAGTGTTAGAATAAGGGGCTATATGTTACTTAGGAAGAGAGGGCAGAAGCAAGGCCATTCAGGCAGAGGGTCAGCATAGTTTGTTTAAGATACATGTACTCATGCGTATTTTTAGACTTCAGCGGGGTGAAAATGAAAGTTCAGTGGCAGGTTGGACATCTGCAGTCTGGAATTTTGAGGCAGATTTGAGTGGAGAGATGCAGAAAAAGCAATTAGACTTAGAGGAAAGCTTCTGTTAATGAAGCCCTCTTGAGGGCATCATGCAAGAGAGAAAATGCAAGGAATAAGAAGTAAGCAATTCTAATGGAAATGTGTGCAGGGAGAAAATACAGGTGAAATTTAAAAACTCAGCGTTATAGACCCATAGTGAATTGATTGAATGTGTTTTTCATTTGTTGTATTTGTGCAACAATTAAAAACTAATAATTCAGGATGGTTGAGTCATTCTCAGACAGGACCAGCAGCTAGCAGGGGCTAGGAAAACTGGTGGCATCTGGCTTTTACATAAGCATAATGCGTACTAACAGCCAACATGTGTTTCACCAGAAGTTATTTCTTCCCCTCTCCCACACTTGAAAAAAAAAAACCACAACCCAACCCTGAACCCAAACTTCTCATTCATGTTTCAATTCCTTGTGTAATTTTTACAGGAAGTTTAGTTTGTCCTGAAGCTTAAGTAAGACTTAAAATGTGGTAGTCACCATCTTATTTTGGAGGAAAAAGTCAACCTTAAAAAAAGGAATTCTGTTAGAGTTATGGCCAAATAAAAGGCTTTAGAATGCCTGCTTGACTCCATTGAAGTTGGTGGGACCTGAGGGAGTTCATATCTGGCTCAAAAAAAGAATTTAAAATAATCAAACTGAAATGCATAATTATGAGACCAGAGTTTATTTGCTGATGTTTCTTGGATAAATTGGGCAACAAAACTAAATGGAAAGTTTAGTTGTAGTTTTTTCTGTGGCCTAGATGAATAAGCAGCAGTTGACTAAAGATGAAAATAGTTGTGCTTAGGATTTCTTGCTGTTTATCTCAGTCTGTTACTATCTGATGGGAGTGCCAGTTTAAATGCTTTCAGAGGGAAATCCTCAAAGGAATGGTAGGTCTTTGTTGATACTGATTCAACAATAAATTAGCAATGCAGATTTTGATGACACTTGTCTGTACAAGTGTACTTTTAACTTTTGTTATAAAGAGTAGAATGTTTTTGCTTCTTTTTTGGTAAGCTTTTCATTGCCCTAAGTCTGTAAGAAGGGTACTTTCTCAGCCTGGTGTAACTCTTCACTGTCTGCATTTCCTGCTTCTTTAAGCAGGTTTTATGTAGCAGACTCAAGTCCGTGGAGATGGCTTATTTCAATCATTGTAAATGCGGGTCGATCAGAGGGAAGTGATGTTCCATTGGTTGTTGTGATTGGTTCTGGGGAAATATTTAAATTGTTAAGATGCAGAGGTTATTAGTTGAGAGACCTTTTTCCCAACTACTTAAGAGCCCAGCTGTGTTAAAGAAATGGATAAACTCCATGTGAGCAGAACAGCTAAAATTATCTGGAATTTTGCAACAAAAGTGGAAGTAAAGTGGAAAATGAAAAGAAAAATCCCAGTCACATCAGCACACCTAGTGTATGCTGAGACTCATACCAAACAGCTGAAATAACTGCCTGCTATTAAAAGAAATGCTGAAAGTTGGGCTCCAGTCTATTTTTGTGCCTGGATCTCATTGTTGACCGTGTTCAAACTGAGCCCTTCAAGAGTCAGTGAGTGTGTGTATCTCTGCTGCCATGCAGGGGCAGCTCCTGTGGAGGTGGCTTTACTTGCAAGTGACAGAGCCTGAGCCAGCCCACCTCTCTGGGTAGAGGACAGTGGGAAGGGCATAGTGTTCCTGGTGGAAGCCCAGCCAGGTGTGCAGACTTGTCTGAATGCTTCTGAAGTCCTGAGCACCTTGCAAAGCCCTGTACAAGTTGACAGGAAGGTACACAGTTTGGTGAGGGTGGCTTGGTTCCTGATCAGGAAAGCCTGTGGTGTTGGCGGAGCTACAGATGTTGCTAAGTGTACTGCAAAGTGCTTGTCTCTTGTGTATAGAAATCCTTCAGTTGTAACGCTGTATTGCATTTCAGCAGCTGTGTATAAATAAGATAGCTAATGCTCAAGTAGCCAAAGTGCACAAAATATACTCTAATAAACACGATTTTTTCAAATACAGTGTTTGACAGCAAGCATAGGTTTCTGAGTGCCCGTTTAATGTGCAAAAAAAACCAAAAGCATTTTGAGATGGCTCTGGCTTTATGGCTTGTGGCTGCCAATCATTAGGAAATTCTTCCTCATGGTAGTGGAGATTCTTGAGCTGTAGACTGCTGAGGGGCTGAGATCTTTAATGGACACTTTTAAACAGAAAAGAGAGAGATCTCTCATGTGATTTAAGTGCATTTCTTCTTTATCTTTTGAGACTAGGAGGTAAACTAGATGAGGTGTTAGTCACCTATGTATCATACGTGACATTAAATACTACACAGTATGGAACTATGTTGAGATGTACTGGATTAGATGATCTGTTGAAGATCCCATAGATTGCTTGATTTAATAACATGGCCTATATTACAATTTTTATACCTGTAGACAGTTGTATACTGTTTTAAAAAATGCTAATATATAGGTTTTGTTCTGGTACAATATCTGACTTACTTGGTTAACCAAAAAAATTAAGCAAAACGTCAGATTCCCAATACAAACCTATTTGACCTTCTGAATTAGAGGAACATTTTCATTTCTAAATTAAATTGAAGTCTTGTTTATTTAATTACTGAATTTTATAGGTTTTTCCTCTTCAAGATGAGATCTTCTTCTCTGTGAGCTGCTGCTAACTTCCAGTCTATGCAATTGAAAGAGGGACCAAGATGTTAAAGTCAACTAAACTAAAATTGTCGCAGGGTCAGCTACTGAATTGTAACACTTCACACCAGGTTGATCCCATGGTGCTATGTGTTTTTTCAAAGAGTAATTATTACCTAACTGTATCCAGTTCCACAATATGTTTGTTCTCTAAAGTGCAGTTGAAATTTCATGGAAGCTTTCAAAAACATACTGTAATTTCTGTTTCTCTGTGCTTTAGATCACATCTTTTTCCCCAGCAACTTCAAAGTTGTGAAGTTGGGTCTTCATAGTCTTCATTTTGCTGCCATCAGTTCTAATTAGACTTGAGTCTATGATGTGAAAAAGACATCAGTGATGATGAGCTCTTACACAAAGATCTTTGTTTTTCTGTTTATAACTATAGTGATTAAAAAAGCAGTAATTGTTTCCAAGTACAATGTTCTAGAAGTTTTTCATGATGCATCAGTTGCTCTTCAGTCAAATCTGGGGATACTTTTTGAAACAAACCTTTTACTAGTGTAAGCAGCTCCTTTTCCTAACCCTTTAACTGAGAGGTGTTTCTGAAACTGGATCCTATTTCTTTGTTTCTGGACAGTGTTTACTGGGGAAAAGTAAATTTCTTGCATTAACTAGAAACATCCTGCTCTACCTTTTAAGATATTCCCTTAAGATAGTTTTCAGAAAGAGACTGCATCATTGTGTTACAAAGATGTCTCAAGAGCAGTGCTATAGATTTAAAACAAGGTTTTCTTTTCTTAGGGGATAAGGCTGGTTATATATATAACCATTTATATATATATAAATGGTTATATATATATATACAGATATACATATATATATATCTGTAATGTTTAAATGAAGAAAAGCCCTGATAATAAAGGGAAAATGCAGTCTGAAAATTGGAGGAAACTCCTATGCTAATAGATACATCCGTGCATATGTTTGTGGGAATTGCTGATTCTGGATGCTTTGAATTTTATGGAAAAGATTTTAGACCATCAGAAATGTGTTTGCATAGTTCTCCCACAACCAAAACTAATTTCTTCTTTGTGTTTTAATGTTGTTTAATTCAACCCTCTTGAACAACTTGGCTAGAATGCAAGCTACGTTTTTGAGTGCCTTCCGGCAGTTTTCTGTTAAATTACATCCTTAATACCCCCAGTTATATGACACAGCCTGTTGTCAGGTTAATTAATATTACAGCTGGATCTAGTTAGTTACTTTCCAAATTTCAAATTATACTCTTAGTTTAGAAAATGAACTTAAAGCCAGGGTAAATATTAAGTCCTGATTACAGGGTGTTCAAGTTATGCCACCCTCTGATTTCTGTCTAATTTGTGTCCATCTCAGATAGTAAGCTCATCAGAATTTTGCAACTGTATTTTGTCATCTAGTGATAAACAACATTCTACAGCACAGTAAATACTTCAATTTTCTAGTAAGTTGAAACAGTAATAGAAATAGCAATAGAAAGACATTTCTAATAAAAAAGACTTAGAAATGTTGTTTAAAATTTTCAGCTGTAAAATAGTTTCTGGAGTTATGCAGGATTCATTGAACTCTGAAATTATTTGTGTTAGCTGATCTTGCATCTGTAAACATATTTGTGCGTGAATTGTATTTATTTAAGAGCAGTGTTTGTTGTATCATGAAAGGTTTTAAAGTTTGGTTTGAATTTTTGTATTCTATTAAAAGAGGTATCAAAAATGGCTTCTTAATTATTATTTGTTGGAGTTCTGTATTTATGCTCCATTTGGGGAATTAGAAATTACCTGCAAATCTGATTCTGGAAGCAGCATAGACCGTAACATCACAGTCTGAGACGAGATCTCTACAGCAGGTTGGGTAATAAATGCTTAAAATGGTCTGAGAAGTGACTTGGATGTGTGCCGTGATAAAGCAGCATATTACAGTCTGTGTTGCTTTCACTTTTACCCAGACCTTTTTGACTCCAAAAAAAAAAGGTCATTCCCATGCCAGAATCCAAACACACAAAAGGGATAAATTCAGGCAAAACTTGCTTAATAAGAGGGTGAAGAGTGTTGCCTTTTAGTCACAGAAGAAAACAGTAAATCCTGGAATCTGTGCTACTGCCCATCAGTGACTGAACTGTGGCTTTGTTTGTATGTTGCCTGACATTGATATATGCATTTTCTGTATAGCTGGGGTGTATTTCAGGTTTACCGAATTTAATGGCATGAGTCACAGTATATACATACAAGAGAGTGCAAGTGAAGGCACAGTGCCTGCTTGCTGATAAGATATTGAAAGGGTTTAATATCCCAGAAACAGCACAATGTAGTGTACAAAATAGACCACTAACAAGTGTCTGCTCTTCCCATGTGTATTGGGGTAGTGGTTATTTTTGGAAAAGCACCTGATGTTTGAACAGTGATATTTAAAAATCATATAATGATGTTGAAGGGAGGAACGTAAATGGTATGATTTGTTAGGTTGTTGCCATTTGTTTCAAACTAAAGCACTGTCAGCCATGACTGGAGTAGAAGAATAATGAGTCTTCTTCTATTTCCAGCCATATGCCAGCCAGGATGCAAACATGGTGAATGTGTTGGGCCAAACAAGTGTAGGTGCCACCCAGGATACACTGGAAAAACCTGCAACCAAGGTAAGAAAATTATGTCCGAGAAAGGGTTTTTAATATGTACTTATTATTTTAACAATATCAACAGGATGCTGTAAAAATTGCTGGAAGCTATGATCTTGAACCTAAACTCTTTGCTTTCCACTAAAGGATAAGGAGGGAAAAGAACATGGTGATAAATGATTAAAGGAAGTCTTTTAGGCGCTGTTAATCAAATGTGCTTGCATGGTACTGGTGGTAAAGTTGCCCTAGTCATGAAGTTTCTGAGGTGCCTGCTGACTGTGGTGTCCCAAATATACATCAGTTCAGGTGACTGCAGTTTATAGCTATACTGTTATCTAGTGAGACCTTTGAACTGTGCCTGGGGTCAGGGTATGTGTTCTTGCTGTGTGCAAGTTCCATGTTATGATGAGACCTGAAAGTGCAGTAGTGGATGCAGAATTTGCTTTTTCTGGGAGGAAGTTCAAATTGCACATGGTAAGCATGACCTTTGTTAACACCTTTTTTATATAGTACCCGTTCTGTTCAGTCCATGGGCCACCTTCTCATTTCTATTCTAGAATAATAATTAGCAATAACAGAAAGTAATGGTGTTGACAGAGGAAAAGTTGGAGTTTCCCTGCAGAGATGTGAGGCTCTCTAGGCTGTGTGAATGGTGCTGGCCTGTAAAATATGCTCAGGTTCCTGGTGAAAGGCATTCATTGAATGCAAGCACTGATGAACAAGCTTTACATCTCGTCTGTTCATGAGCCTCATGTATCAAGTCATATTCCAGGGATCAATCCAAGAGAACACAGCCTCACAGGAGAACTGTGGAACCCTGACTATGATGATGCTGCTGTGGCAGTCTAGACCTCCCTTTAGGTCACTCAGAAGTTAGCACTTGTCAGTACTGTCAAGTTTGTACTAGAGATTTTTGTATATACCTTTTTTTTTTTTTTGAGGGGGGGAGGATTTTTTTGTTTGGTTGTTTTTTTTTGCTTCTTAATGGAGAAGTAATGCATATTACAAAGATCTGGTAATTTGATTTTTATTATGCCTTCTTCCCATCCTGTGAAGATGAGCAGCTATATACAAGTCCGCCTGGTCAGAGCAGTGAAGCACTTCTGTTCCACCCCCTGGATCATCATGCAAGAGATATAGGATCAAGGGGTGAGATGGTGCTGTATTTCAGGTGGCGTGCTCCTTCTACCTGCACGGCTTGAAACACTAGTACAATTTCTTGCAAAAGGGTTGTGATAGACTGATGGCTGTGATGCAGAAGCTGAACCTGTAGCATCATTGGCATGCAGAACAAATAACTGACTGTATTTCCTTGATGCTGTGTGCCCATGTTTTGCAAAGGCTTGACTCTCCACCATACTTATGGTTGTAACTTGCTTTTGTTTCTTTCCACTGCTCTTCTTTCAGGGCCTGTACGTTTTGTTTGGTTTTGAGTTCCTCTGTAAAGAGAGTGATGGAGATTGTTTATCAGGTTAGATAAACACAAAGCTGTGATATACATAAAGCTGGAAGTTGAAGAAATGAGGGTTGTTAACCTCTGCATTTGGCAGCTGTTGATTAATCAGACTACATGATTTGAACAAAGCTCTCTCAGGGTGATACAAGTCTCTCATAGGTTTGACATGGTAGTGTGATGATAGTTGCTGGAAATGAAAGCCATACTTTTTATAATATGGTGATAACAGTTCAATTTTTAAACGGTTTCTCATACCTGGTTTTCTATTTTCAAAGTCTGAGTGAATTTCATACTGAATATTTGACTTCTGTGTTGTGTGATCCAAGTTAGCTAATAGGCAGAAGAAGGCAGAAAGGATCTGAGTGCTGGAGTCTTCTGCAGAAGCTAATTAAGAAGACAGCTGAGTGTATTACATCTTCCTAGGAATAAGCCCCCCATTGTTAGATGTGCACTGAAGTTGCTCGTTATCAAAGATCATGTGTGGGGCCACACAGTAGTCAAAGCTTTAAGTCGCATCGAAAGTTGCCAGCACAGCAGTTTTGTCCTTTCCCTGCATTCACATTTTCACTTAATTTCTCTAAAAATAAAATACTTGTGCTCAGCAGCATGCACTTATGCTGTAGACCTGCTTTCCATAGTGCCCACAACAGTCAGTTTACTTTCATGTACTGTCTTACGCTACTTTGAAATTAAGAGTGCTGGTTTTGCATTGACTGTAAACCTGTGGGCAACATGGGAATTTAAGTGGCTGAACAATGAAATTCTCAAGTGTGGGACAGTGAGTGAACATTCCTGTAAGGAAATTAAATGTATTTGTTAAACTTCTAGTAGTGATGGGCCTTATATTTTAATTTCCAGTGTGAAGATTATAAGTGACTTAAAAAATTGTATTTTATTTAAGAGAAAAATGATGCAAAATGTTATTACCCTTTGAGTGTATACATTTTAGATTTCAGGGGATTTTTTTGAGGCTACTTCTGCTGTTTTCTCATTTCCTCTGTTGGTGCACAGACATCATACTGAGATGTCTTTATAAACATTGCTTGAAATACCTAATTGATAAGCGACCAGCATTTGTTCAAGAGGTAGGTTGCTATGGCTCATTTGTTTGATTACTAACATTAGCCTGAACCTGCTCTTGAAAAAACAAACCTTACTTAAGGAATGAGAAACACACAAACTAATAGAGTATATACATAGCAGGAATGTTTTGGCACTCCCCCAGTCCATGTGCAGTGCATCCTGATTCTTCTTAGGGAAGCACACTGTTAGAGATTGTGGGTTCACAGGGGTGGATCAAGAGAGCTCTCAGCATTTTCATACAGGCCTGTACATAGAACCAGTAGGACCCAATTGTACAATGTGCCTCCTAGGAAATTGAGTGATGCTTGTCATGCAGTTTCCGAATATGTGCCTGTCTGTGCTGGTGAAAAGGAGGAAAAATTGCATTTTGGGGAAAATAAGATGGGCTGAGCAGTATGTTCTTAACACACCTATTTGCAGGCCAGCTTCTCTCTTAAGGAGCCCCAGCACTGCTAGTATTTGTTTTCCTAAACAGTAGCATTCATTTGCCTCTGTAAGGTTAAAAACATCTTTCTCTCAATAGCTCATTTCAAAGGCAAAATTGAAAACCCATGACCCACGAGGTTCAGGTTTAAGTGGAGTTGTGCTAACAGCCTATTTCTGCTGCCTTGTGACCTTAGCTTTCCATTACCTCAGCCAAGGTTAAAAATTCTTGACTTTTTCATGGCACAGGCGTTTTATTTTGAGCATGTTTTTGAAGATGTGAATCAAAGGAGTCAAAAGCTGATGTAACAGCATTTGTTCACAGGCAGAAATAGAATGAAGCCAAGGCAATAGAAATAATTCAGTCAAAATTCCACAAACAGAAGGCATGTGATGTGATATCCTGATACTTTTTAATATCAGGTTATTCTCAGAGTATGTTACTCATAGCTGTCTATTTGTCAGTACCAGAGCTTTCATTTCTGTACTAAGAATATTTCATACCAGATGGTGGTGTAGTATCCAGAGTTCTATAGAAAGATCCAATTATTTAAGGCTCATAATGCAATCTATACTGTATGCAAGACAGCACATTGAGAGCATTCATAAATTCTTATCATTGTCAACTTTGGATATTTGACTGTGGCTCTGGAAATAAGCACAAGACAGTTCTTAAGGGTAAAGTCTTCAATAGTATCTAAATTTAGGAGGTGACCTGCAGTGGGATATAAGCACTAGAAATTAGCCCAGGCACTGCTAAATTCCTGCTCTGTCAGCTTAATTTCAGCATCCCCTTTCCTCACTCTGTCCCTGCTTTTAGTTAATTATTTTATACTTAGCTCTGTTATGCATTTAGTTTGTAAAGTTTCACTCAGTGAGAAAGTGCTTAATAGTGGAGATGGCTCTCTGGAAAATTCCTGGAAGTAACAGAAACTCCCTTACTGTAACAGACCTCAGGACAGCATTGTGCAATATTGGAGAGGAGGGTTGGGAACTCAGTTGTTTAAGTACTTGCTGGCTGGATTTATGAGCAGATTCCTTATTTTCACCTTTATTGCCATCTTTACTCATCAGCACACAAATAACGAAGTAACAAATTATTCTGGTTTGTTCAGAGAAACCCAACATGTATTCTTGGAAGAGAATTCTGAAGGAAATCCTCACTCAATCTTTACTTCTTGTTAGAAGCCTTGTCTGCTAATACTAAAATGGTAGGCTGAATATTTTCAGTTTAAGTTGTGAACTCTATATTAAATTCTAATAGCCTTCATGGGTAGTCCTTGACAAATATCACTGATATGAGGTGGGTTTCAGTATTTTGATGGTAAGGAATAAATCTTCTCTGTAAGATTGTTTAAAGTAGGTTAGCATCAGCTTTCCTACCTTCCTCTGCGGCTAATTTTGAAGCATGATAGAGAATCACTGAATCACTATCAGAGTCACTGATAGTGATTGCAGCAGTGACATTTGCTTTCTCCTTCCTCTTTCTCCATAATTCTGGCTCTCCCTGAACATGGCATCTATGTGAATAGTGGCAAGATGCGGGCAGCCTGAGCTTGTGCATTCCCTAATGACACTTCTGTTGGTGTTTAATGCATATACTGTCATTTTGGAAGGATATCTATGAAACAGAAAATATACCACTTAGCGGGAGGGCTGCAAAGTGCTTCTTGCAGGATGTTCTGGACACTTACTACCAACTGGACTGCATATAAAAAGCTCATTGCCATGTTTTTCCTTCTTTCCTCTGGAACTTGAACTAGTAGTTTTGGCACACATACATTGTATGTTTTCTTTTCCCACCCCTCCTCTTGTACCCTTCATTTTAGATCTAAACGAGTGTGGACTAAAGCCACGGCCGTGCAAACACCGGTGTATGAATACCTACGGCAGCTATAAGTGCTACTGTCTGAACGGCTACATGCTTATGCCAGATGGAACGTGCTCGAGTACGGCAAGGCTTGTTGCTTGCTTTTTTCCAAGCTCCTCAAGACCCCTGCTTGAATTTCCCTGGGAAACTTTTATGAAACGAAGATGAGTAAAAGACTAATCTTGCTGGAAATTAGGCGGTTGCACAAGATGACCCTCTTTTTTTCTAATGAAATTAGGCTGAACAAAACAAGAGCAAATATTTTGATTTTATTAGTTTTATTACAAGTTTCCCCAGAAGCATTCTTCTGGGTGTAGTATTAGTGCTGTAAATCATCTTAATTTGCCTTCAGGGACAAGTGCTTGCAGTTTTCATTGTGGCAAAACATCTGCAGCTCTGCTGTATTATGCTCTTATGAATGTAAAATCATTAAAGCTGCAGATGTTGGTTGTTTGACTGGTATAAAATCGTACTGTCATCTTGCTGGAGATCAGGTTCCTACTTGCTCCCATGAAAGTGGATATTTTGAGTGTTTGGATAGAGAGAAGGGGAGAGAAATTACTTTTAAGTAGGAATACTCCTAGCTTAAAATGTCAGTACAGTCCAGGAGGCTTCATGTTCTTTATGGGAGCTGCATTCCATGAGGAATATGCTACAATTGCGGTGATTTTATGAATTTTATTTCTTCCCCCTAGACATGCAATTCGTGGAAAGTAGAAATTTACTAAGTATGTGTTTGCTCTTTAAAGCCTTTTTTATACTTCTGTTGTAATTAAACAATGACTTAATTCTCCAGAGTTTTCAGTCATTTTCTGGTACTGATCAGAGCCCTTATCTAAATACGTTTTCCCCCAGATGCCCTTTCTTGCTTGATGGCAAACTGTCAGTATGGCTGTGATGTGCTGAAAGGGGAGGTGCGCTGCCGCTGTCCTTCTCCAGGACTACAGCTAGGGCCTGATGGCAGGACTTGCATAGGTAGGTGATCAAAAGTAGGCTAATTTTCTTTTTTTCTCCAGAATGCTTTTATCCTTACACTGAATGCAGTTCAAGGGAGTGTATCAGGTATATTTAGCATGCATCATGCTTGCAGTTTAAAGATACGATTAATGAGAACTGGGGCAGGCATGTTGCTCAGGTGCTCTGTGTCAGAGATCACCAGTGCTTGTCTACATCTTGCAGGTTTCACTGACTGCTTAAAACCCATACAGGCTGCTTGATATCCAGACTCTTGGCCCTTACCACTCTTGTCACTGGGTCATTTTAAACTGTTTCTAACAGAGACTCCAAAATATCAGACTGCATAAAAAAAGAAATGAGGAGATCATTTCTCCCTCATATCCAGCAAGGTGGTGGCTAGGCCCAGGTGGTGGGGATATTTGTGTTAATCATTGAGATTATTCTTGGACAAGGTCCATGCACACTCCCAGTATTAATGGGATTGAAGCTACTGTCTTTCTTCCATGCTGTTGAATGCTCCAGATTAAAATAAACTCAGGAATTCAGACTGTCTGAAAGTGAAATGTTTTGTTCCCATGTTCATAAACATGGAAAAGGTGCTTATGATTAATCAGAGTGTATTGTGCCACACTCTACTATGGTCTGAAGAAAAGTGTGACATGTGATTTCATTAGTCATTAACTATACATCCTGAGTGGATATGATGCTCCAGTGATTTTATTATTTGTACCTTATGCAGTGCTACAGCTCCACAGCTAGTAACAACATTTGTACTGAAAGAATGTAAGAGAATATGGATGCCCTAATCACCTATGTGGGTATCATGGCTGTCTATAGGGGAGGTGGTGGTTTGCCAAGTGGCTGACCCATGCTGACCAAGAATTTGTTGGCAGAGCAAGGGACCAATTCTAGATCTTCTGATGTTAGGAGCAGGCTCAGCTCTAAGTCAGAGGCTTTCTGAAGTGCATGTTTGGCATGTCTGTCTATGCAAAAGAAAGGGATGAACAAGAGGAAAAACCCATCATTGCAACCTGCTGAAGGGATTGGATTGTGATTAATCACTGTAGACATTATGGCAGAGATCTTTGAAGGTCTGTGCCATGCCATAATGAGTGGAGTGATTTAACTACAAACTCAAGGAAATTATATCAAGTACAGAAATTTACTAGAAAAAATACTTGCAAGATCCTTTTTCTCATTTTTATATTCAGGCTAACTTCATACTTTGAAATAAAGTGCTCTTTCAATGCTGAAGACTAGCACTCAAACCAGTTATATGAAGCTCTTTCAGTTCTTCAGTGTTTTTAAAAGAATACTTTTTTTCCCCCAGAAAGGTGAAGAGCCAGTGTATCCACATTTAGTTGGGTGTGCATCATTCAGATTGAGCTCATAAACTAGTTTTTAAAAGTTCCCAAAAAAGCTTCAGAGCAGCCTTGTACAATCCAGAGAAAGTAGTCACAGCAAGAGATGTCTGACTGTTCTTCATGGGTCATATACATGATCTACTCTCCTTTTTCGGTTAGAAGCCACTGTGACATGCACCTCTTTTGTGTTCTCTCTCAAGTTTGAGTTGTAGTAAATACCTCCAGGAGTTGAAGCTGTTTGGGACTATTAACTGTGCCTTTTCCTCACATGTGTACAAGCCCATCCCTGTTGGGGAGGTTTTTTAGCTCCAGCCAGGGCCTGGATATTGCTGCAGTACATACAGCAGTGTAGCTGATGGTAAAAATCTGAAGTGTGCATTGGCTGCAGCTCATAAAATCCTTGTTTGAGGAGAATCTGAAAGACAGCTGGGAATGTAATACTTATTTTTAGCACAGGTGGAAATTCCTCTAGGCATTATTCTATTCTTAGTTTAACCCATGCTGATCATTCTCTTGTTAACATGTTCCCTCCAGACAATCAGTGCAGGCCACAAAACAATATAACTGTGGAGGTAAATCATATGAACTGAGTAATGAATTGAAAAATAATCCAAAAAAAGTATTGAGTTAAAAAATGGATTAACTAATTGACTCTTGAATCAACAAATCAGTCAGTGTTGCCAGCTTTTTGGATTGAGATTTTCATTTAATGAAATTAAGCAGTTTACACATTTTCAGAAGGTCTGAGATTATTTGCGGACTGAAAATAATTACTTTTACTGTAAAATAAATTCTTACTAGTTTTATTTATGTTAAGACAAAACCATGGCTTTTGATTACTATATTAAAATCGATCTCATAGTTAATATTTGTGTTGGTAATATGGTCATAGTCACAGCAAAAGAGAAGCAAGACTTTGTAATTTGGCTTCTTTGTTGAACACTGACCATCACATTCATTAAGTGCTGCCGGTATTATGTGCCTTTGGAATGGTTCCCTGGCAATAAGTCTGGACATGCACCTCTGTGGTAGACCAGACTGAGATGATGAGAATACAAATCACCCCTTCATGCCCTGGTTTTCTTAGGAAGCAGGTATGAGCAGCAGACAAACAGCCTACACTGTTTGTGTCCAGGTGTGAATTGGCATGTGTCCGTTGTCTTGAAAGAAGCCACAGTCACTGTATCTGAGAGTATCTGAGTATCTGAGAACTGCAGGAAACCGGTTTGTAAACACTTGAATATCATCTTTTAGCTAATGATTGAAAAGTGCTTTTTCCACTAGTGATGAGCATCCATACAGCTCTCATAATAAATGCAAGTGGTAGACTGTTCTATTTCCACTATTTATGTGTCAGTTTTCAACAGTGTATTGGTTAGCAATTCAGTCCTGTATCTTTAGGATATGTAACTGCCGAGAAAATTTAACAGTAATGCTACTTAAGTAGCTTAGGCTACTTAATAGTGCTCTTAGGGTCTAACATACTTCTTGCCCTGTGTGAATTTGCATAAACGTATGTACAGAGGGAAGACAGACAAGCTACATTTGGTTTGAAAGAACATAATCCCTGCCATGATGAGATCTGTTCAGCAGCTAATCTTGTTCTTACTAGATTGTTTTTTGAAGTTGTGGTTTAAAGAAAACAAAAGCCCAAATAAAGAACCCCAACTAAACAGTAATAATGAGTCTGAAATGTGCAGCCTTGAAGCAACTTTTTAATAAAGGGTAGAAAATCGTGGCTTGTAAATCAAATGGCCGTGAGAAACATGGTAGGATTTGTATAACTGTTAATAATGTACTCAAAGACTAAACCGTTAGTAATGAATTCAAATCAAGAGGCAGATTTATAGGGACATTCAGGCACGTGGAGAGATGCCCAGTATTGGACTTATTTTCTTTCTCATTCAGGCCTTTACCACAGCACTGCAGAAGTACTCTCAATGGAGAGTAAGAAAGAGCTGCTATGTCAAAGCAGTCTGATGGGCCAGGAGCATGGGAGCTCAGGGATGAATCCATGCTGTACTCAGTAATTCTTCATGCAAAGTGGGACAGTGCCGGCAGGAGCCACTGGGCAAGCCCATCTAGCCAGTGATTCATGGCTTTAGGTTACTTCTCTTGGCTGTGGGAAACACAGCTTTGGAAATTTTGAAGCTACATCTCTCCTGTCTTGAGTAGCTACCCATATGCAACTGGCAGATTTGTGCTAATGTTTTTTCTCTGCAGTGCAAGGGACTCAGGCTTCCCTCTGCCTTGTTTGGGCCTCTGGAACAAGTAGCAGGGCATCAATCACTTGGCTTTGTTTTGCACTCTTGAAACCTGCAGCTGAAGTGCTCCTTTTGGGAAAATAATTGCATGGAGGAAACCTTGCTTCCGCATAGATCAAAAGCCTGTGATAGAGCTGCAGAGCAAAGGCTTGAACTGTGCCCTGTAGGTAACCAGCAAACGTCAGGAGCGGCATGCATGAGAGGTAGCCATGGATGGTAGGTCTCTGCCTCAGTGAAGAATTAGGATTTAAGCACTCAGCAGGCTTCAGCTCAACCTACAAGTGCTACAAAGTGAGTGGTAGCTCAGGCAGCTTTTGCATGTCAGCCTGACCTCATCTGAGAGTTTTCCAGACAGTGAAAGCACTTGGTGAGCATCAGCTGCTCCCTGGGCCTTTGTCTGGCTTGTTAGTCAGCATGAAGAGCAGCAGCTTCTGGGAGATGAGGGGCACCAAACTTTTACTGAGCATCACCTGTGTCTTCCCACTCCTCTGTCATTGCCTGGACGTTGCTTGCTGAAGTACTGCTTCAGGTCCTGCTGGGACCCACTGACAGGGCAAAGGGGAGCCATGTATCTCGGCACTTCAGACAGGTGTTCAGATCACACAGTTAACCAAGTTCTCTGTGAGAGAGGGGTCTGCTACAGCGCAGGCACTGTGCACTGTAAGAGACTGCAAAGAGCATGTACTCAAAAAGCATTTTGCCTGTGACAGCCAACTGGTAGGAGACTCAGAAATACTGCACCCCTGGTGTTAGCTTGAACTCTCTTTGCTTAGGGTAAGTCCTGAGCAGATGAAGATTTCCTGATAGGCAGGTCATGGATAGGGACACCTGGGATTTTAAAAACACAAACCACTTCCTGCTGCAGGGTGATGTACTTTGAATATGCCTGTATGATCTGTGCTACAGGAGCAATATTCCAATCATGTTTCAGAAAATGAATTACTATGGTAGCTTTTATTATTGTTCCTTGCCTGTAAATCCAGGTGCTGCCTTTATAACTGGGCAGGGCTTGGTGGGACAAAAAAAGCTATAGAAATAACAAAAAATAGCTTTTCTTCAGACAAATACCATTAAAGTTTCAAGGAAGGGTTTTTAGAGGCCTGGAAGAAGCTTTTGCGCATTCTGTGGGGAATGGGAGAACGTCTCCTTTCCAAGGAGAAGGATACCAGGATGGCAAGAGCATAGAGCAAACATTCAGTAGCAATGCTCATTACGCCACTGCATCTCTTGTCACTCACAGTATTTGTAAAGGCTTATGGCACTGGAGGCATAAAAATTTGGGTATGTGACAAACAGCTGAACTGAAATGGCACAGCCAGAGGAAGTGGTGAGATATTCCTGCTGGCTGGCCACTGCGTGGCCAAAAAGACCTTATAAAAAATACTTTGCCTGTTCTTTATGTTTTTGTTATGAGAAACCAGTTTAATTTAGGCAGTATAGATTCTATTTTAACTGCTATTAAAAATAATGCAGTTCCTTTCTTTCCACAGATATTGATGAGTGTGCTACTGGGAGAGTCATCTGTCCACAATTTAGGCACTGTGTCAATACTTTTGGAAGCTACGTTTGCAGGTGTTATAAAGGCTTTGATCTAATGTACATCGGGGGCAAATATCAATGCCATGGTACTAACAACTTATTATGTGCATGTAATAGAGCTGCATATTCTAAACTGAAATAGAATGTTTACTTACTATGGTTGAAATGTTGAAGCAGATTGTTTTAGGTTGCATTGCACCTGACTTCAGGAATAGGTGGATTATACAAATAGTCCATGAAAAAGAAAGCGTGTATTTGGCCTCCATTCTTGTAACTGATTCTCCTGTGGAAGCTAGTGGGAGAGCAGAGCTGATGACTTCAGGAATTCCTTTCCAAAGTCTTTGTCCCCACAAGTTTCACTGTGCACAGGCAGTTCTGGGTTTGAAGC